>JACWBX010000486.1:6212-21423 GCA_014622435.1 Polypedilum pembai
TCAAAATGTCAAGAAATTCAGAGAAATAAACGCTTCAACCAAATATGAATGATTCAAAATTTTTATTTCCAAACAAAAAAGCATCAAAAATAATATTTTATAGCAAATTGTAGATAATGTAATCTCATTGATAATTGTTGCCTATAAATAATTTCTTTTAATTGCTGATAGTAATACGCTAATCATACTCATAAAAGGCAGTAATCAAGAGATATTTTTCTATCAGTTTACTTTTTGTCGTCTCATCGTTCGCATCGTTTAAAAATTTTTTTCAAAAAATGAATCAAATTCCATTGACATTAGGAGAGAAACTTGGTTTTAGAAAGCAACCAAAAGGTTTCGCAACACGAGCTATTCATGCTGGTCAAGATCCTGATCAATGGAAGTCACGGTAAATTTTTGTCATTCTCACATGTTGTAAATTATTTATTAAAATTTCATCTTAGTGCCGTTATTCCACCAATTGTGACATCAACAACATTCGCACAGCGTGGTCCAAATGAACATTCAGGCTATCAATATAGTCGCTACAAAAATGCAACTCGAAATTCACTTGAGCAATGTTTAGCAGCACTTGATGATGCAAAATATGCAGTTGCTTTCTCAGCTGGAGTTAGCACATTGACAGCAATTATGACAATGTTTGAAGCAGGTGATGGAGTTATCGCAAGTAGAGGCTTTTATGCTGGCAACTTCAAAATTCTCGATGCATTTGCAAAGCTTGGAATAAAAGTGAAATATATTGATTTCACCGATAGCAAAAATTTAGAACAAGCACTTGACTCTAGCACAAAAATGGTTTGGTTAGAATCACCAATGAATCCATCGATGACAGTTTTAGACATTCAGTTACTTGCTGATATTGTGCATAAAAATTCAAAAGCTTTTGTCGTGGTCGACAACACTTTTTTAACATCATACTTTCAACGACCACTCGAACTTGGTGCTGACATTGTCGTTTATTCTCTCAGTAAATTCATTGGTGGACATTCAGATATAATTGGTGGTTCGATAAGTACAAATAATCAAGAATTGTATGAAAAAATTTCAGCTTATCAAGTTATGATTGGAGTTGTTGCATCGCCATTTGATAGTTATCTAATCAACCGCAGTCTAAAAACCTTATCAGTACGCATGGAAAAACATTTTGAAAATTCATATGCTGTCGCAAAATTTCTTGAATCTAGTGAAAAAATTGAAAAAGTTAATCATCCAGCTTTGGAATCACACGATGGATTTGAAGTGGCCAAAAGACAATCTTATGGTCATTCTGGAATTTTCACATTTTTCATTAAAAATGGAACTTTGGAACAATCGAAAGCATTCTTTAAAGCATTGAAATTAGTGACAGTTGGTGAAAGTTTAGGTGGAGTTGAAACTCTTGCCTCATTTCCATGGATGATGACTCATGGATATTTAAAAGATGAAGAAAAACTTGCAACTGGAGTTACTCCAAATATGATAAGAATTTCAATTGGGTTAGAAGATATTCGTGACTTAATTGATGATATTGAAAATGCATTAAAATCAATTTAATTTTTTTAAATAAATAAATTTTTATGTCTTTTAAGAATCTTTTTCTCTCAAATTTCATTCTCATTTTACTTTGCGAAATAATTATAAATAACTTCGCAACATGCATCTGTGTTATTTTTATTTTTAAAAACACAAACTCTCTTTCAGTACTCTTTTAACTTTCATTCACTGCACAATGCTGCCATTTAAAATCGAGAGAAATTCTGAGTTAGGCAGATTTGCAGTTGCAACGCTAAATATAGAGCCTGGAAGCTTTCTTTTTGATGAAAAACCATTTGCAGTTGGACCAAATATCAGAAGTTTTTGCTGTTGTCTCGAATGTTATTGTCCAGTCGATGGAACTGCTGCAGGCACGCGTTGTGAAAATTGTTCATGGCCTCTTTGCGATGACTGCTCAAAATTGAGCGAATTTTCCGCTCATAAGCGCGAGTGTGAGATTTTCAGAGAAGCCAAATGCAAATTTTTCAATTTACCAGATGCCAATGCGACTTGCATGCAGCTCGATTGCATTACACCCTTGAGGATTCTACTCGAGAGAGAAGTGAATATGGAGAGATGGACAAATGAAGTTGAGCCGATGGAAGACCATCGAGAGAAGCGAATTAACACTAATGCATGGAAAGAAGACCAACAAAATATTGTCGGCTATCTTCTCGGTCCATGCAAGTTGGGTCAACGTGGAATAACAGCAGAACTTATTCACAAAGTCATTGGCATACTTGAAGTCAATGCGTTTGAGGCGAAAACATTAAAGGGAAGTTTTGTTCGCTGCTTATATCCTCGACTTGCTATTCTCAGTCATTCATGTACACCAAATACAACACATGCCATTCATCCATCTGATAATTACAGGTAAAATTTTGCCAAATCATTAAATTTTTCAAACAATCAATTCATTAAAATTTTAAAGCCTTAAGGTCAGAGCAACAAAAGCTATTGAAAAAGGCAGCCAGCTCTTCTCGTGTTATACTTATACACAAAAAGGTACACTTGATCGCCAACAGCACTTGATGGAAGGAAAATATTTTCAGTGTCATTGTGAAAGATGCTTAGATCCAACAGAATTAGGCACACATTTTAGCTCAATGAAATGCAGCAATTGTCTTTTTGGCGATGTTTTATCTTCAAATCCTTTGGGTAAGTTAGAAAAATTTAAAGAAATTTTTTGAACAAAAGAAAATGTTCATTTCAAGATGCTGAAGCAGTATGGATATGCAACAAGTGTTCGCAAGAAAATTCAGCAGAATCAATAAAAGAAACGGTGAAAGCACTTCAAGGTGAAATCGACAATGCAAATTCAATTGAATTTTTAGAAAGTTCATTGGAAGAGTATGAAGCAATTATTCATACAAATCACTACATTATGATATCGATGAAAAATTCTTTGATTGATGCTTATGGCCACATAAAAGACTACATGCTTCATGAAATGCCTGACATTTTGCTTAAAAGGAAGATTGAATTGTGCGAAGAATTGCTAACAATTCTTGATGTATTCGAAGGAGGCATGACTCGAGCGAGAGCATTGATGATGTATGAACTGCATGCTCCATTAGTTTTATATGCAAAATCACAATTTGATGTTGGACATTTGACTAAATCGGAATACTTGAAGCAATTAGAGAATGCACGTGGAATACTCAATGAGTGCCGAGAAATTTTGGAATGGGAGGATGAAAATGTGTGCATGATCGTCTGGGGAGCAAGAAAGTCACATGAGAATTTAGAGAAATTGATAGCGAGTTTGCAATGTGAATAAATTAATGAAAAACCTTTTCCTGTAGTAAAAAAATAAATTCTAATAATTTATAATGAAATATTTTATGAATTCTTATTTGTTAATTGATCCATAAATATTTTATTTGAACTAAATAAATCTAATCATTCTGAGGTGATAATGAATACACACAACTTATGTCCAATACACTATGAACAAATTCATTAATTCATTATTTGGTTGTTTACTCAATTTGATTGATAAAACCATTAGCCATTAGTTTCATTAATAAATGAATGTCAATATAAAATAGAGAAAGGGAAAGTGAGGGGTTATTAATTAATGCATCATTACGTAGTTAATGAAAATGAAATAGTATTATTCATGAAACAATAACGACACAACATCAAACAAAGACACATTTGTTGTTTTTGTATTTTTGTTTTATTAAAAGTAAACAATATTTTTCCCTACATCAAAAATTTCATTTCAATACAAAACTCATTCAGATTTATTAATCAATTTATCCAAATATTCCAGTGATAGCTTCGCATATTTTTTAAGTACACAAACATTCTCATCTTCCCAATCAAGAATTTCTTTACTTTCTGTGATAATTTCGCGAGCTCTCAACAAGTGCTTGAAATATTCTTCTTCTGTCAAATGTCCAATTTCAAATTGAGACTTGGCAAACAAAACCAGTGGAGCGTGTAACTCATAAAGCATCATAGCCCTTGCTCGAGACTTTCCTTTCTCAAAAATGTCCAAGATACTCAACAAGTCTTCACATAAATCAATTTTTCTTCTTAAATATAACTCGGGTAATTCAGTTAATAAATAACCTTTCAAGTGACCATAAGCATCAACTAAAGCATTCTTCATTGACATCATAATAAAATGATTTGGATTAAGAATTCCCTCATATTCTTCCAATGAGCTCTCTAAAAATTCCACAGATTTTGTGCATTTGACTTCACCCTGAAGTGCTTTCAATGATTCTTTTATTGATTCTGCTGAACTTTCTTGCGAACACTTGTTGCATATCCATACTGCTTCAGCATCTTGAAATGAACATTTTTTCTTTTGTTATTTCGGTAGCAACAAAAAAAATTTCTTACCCAAAGGATTTGAAGATAAAACATCCCCAAAGAGACAACTACTGCATTTTATAGAGCTAAAATGTGTGCCTAATTCTGTTGGATCTAAGCATCTCTCACAATGACACTGAAAATATTTTCCTTCCATCAAGTGCTGTTGGCGATCATGAGTACCATTTAATGTATAAGTATAACACGAGAAGAGCTGGCTGCCTTTTTCAATAGCTGTTGTTGCTCTAACATGCATCCTACAAAATCAGATTATCGCCTTATGATACGACAAAATTCTCGATAAAGATATACTCACCTGAAATTGTCGGATGGATGAATGGCATGTGTTGTATTTGGTGTGCATGAGTGAGATGAAATTGCTAACTTTGTAAAGAGACACCGAACAGAGTTGCTATTAATCGTTTTCGCCTCAAACGCATTGACTTCAAGTATGCCAATGACTTTGTGAATAAGTTCTGCTGTTATTCCACGCTGACCCAACTTGCATGGACCGAGAAGATAGCCGACAATATTTTGTTGGTCTTCTTTCCATGCATTAGTGTTAATTCGCTTTTCTCGATGGTCTTCCATCGGCTCAACTTCATTTGTCCATCTCTCCATATTCACTTCTCTCTCGAGTAGAATCCTCAAGGGTGTAATGCAATCGAGCTGCATGCAAGTCGCATTGGCATCTGGTAAATTGAAAAATTTGCATTTGGCTTCTCTGAAAATCTCACACTCGCGCTTATGAGCGGAAAACTCGCTCAATTTCGAGCAGTCATAGCAAAGAGGCCATGAACAATTTTCACAACGCGTGCCTGCAGTAGTTCCATCGACTGGACAGTAGCATTCGAGACAGCAGCAATATGTTCGAGCTTTTGGTCCAACTGCAAATGGTAGATCTTCAAACAAATATTCTCCGGGCGCTAAATCGCGAGTTGCAACTAAATATCTTCCAAATTCTTGATTTTTTTCTATCACGTATGGATCCATCTCATTTGAATATTTGTGAAAAACTGAAACGAGGAATAGCGTGCAGCGTGGAAAGAGAGAAAAACTTATTTTTAGAAAGAAAAATTGAATACATTTATGAAGCAAGTGAGATGTAAATATGCGTGGAGAAGAAATGTGTGTTATTGGCATTATGCGTGTGTTTGTTGCAGGTGGTTTGATCAGAGAATTTTATTGATCTTTATTTGAATTGTTTCTTAAAATTACTTTTCTTCTTTACGTTATTACTGTAGTAATAATGAATGACTTTGATGATAATGAGTGATAAAATTAGTATATTACTGAGTAAAAACGATTTTTCAAAATTTAAAATAAAAAAGTGCTGCCATCTATTTATAAGCACTGAACTAAACATACTTCAGAATCATTTTGAAATGTTTTTGTGAGCACATGAGTTTGAGAGAGAAAAGAAAAGGAAAAATTGTAAACTAAGTTGAAGTTAAGTGAGCGCACATAAATTAGTTCTATGTGAAACTTCTGAGTATAAAGTTGTTTACTTTTCACTTTCTTTCACGCGTGTTCGTCATTTTATTATTTTCTAATCTATTTTTGTTTAAATTTTGTTCAAGTTATCGTTTGTCTAAATTAAATTATATTTGTTTGAGTGTTTAGTGTGGCTAATTGCGAAAGATAGTGAACAAGGTTGGTGAAATAAAATAATAAATGTGTAAATTAGGGATGAATAAGCAACTTTAAAGTAGTGAATGAACGATGATTAATTTGTAAAGTTATAAGAAATAATCAATGAAAAAAAATTCCGGAAGAAAAGAAAAGTGTACTAATAAGAGACAGAAAAAGAGTGTCACGGTATACAGAAGGTTATCAAATTACGTTGAATCAGAGTAAAAAATTATCGACTAAAGTTGTACATATATTATTATTATTGAAGAAATTCTCATATGATTATTTTGAATAATTTTAATCTACAGAAAAAAGTTTTATACTGATTGATAAGCAAAGCTGCTGTTATTTGTTTATAATGCGTTTATTTTTAGTGTATTAGAAGAAAAGATAGCAAACTCTAGACAAATCGTAGGCCGAGTGATAAGATAAATTCGAGAGAGAAAAATTGATAAAAATTTCATAATGCATTTTCCCGTTTACATAACATTCAATATTGTAACTAAAAAAGTTTTATTAAAAAGCAAGAATGATGAGATCTTATCAATTCAAACCACATGCAATCATTTATTAAGGCTATGAACTATTGCTTATCATACAATTTTGCAAAAATTTTACGACTTTTATTTTACCAATCTAAAAATTCCCAAAACACTTATAATCAAAAAACATGACGTAGTATGATCACTTTATTGACACACTACAAGATTGAATTATCAGCTGTTTTTGTAAAAACACGATGAGAAAAATTGCCAAGTTCATCAATAATGACAAAAATGAATATGTCGCGAAATTTCTACCTACTTACATACATACTGCATTTTTAATAAATTAAAATTTTCACGGTCGATGTTTGTTTGTGTTTATATAAGAATATGTTACTTTTTACCGGTATAGAGTAAGCAGTACAAAATAAATGAAGTGTAGAAACTATCAATCGACAGAGAATTATCTAATGACTTTGAATTATTAGCGTATTAACGATGACTTTCAATCTTTTTTCAGTCAAATCAAATTATGCCACCATCTGAGAACAACAGCAATGGTGAACTAAAAACACGTCTGAGACGAACACAAAGTGTGACTCGAGCTGAGGAGATCACTGATCAAGAGCAAAAGCAGAGAAAGAGTCAACCAGATAGACCGTATGTATTTTTATTCGCAATAGTCACTAATAAATGCTTCATAAAAGTCATTCATGGGGTCACTGTCAATGGCATATATGATAATGAACAATACTTACTTCCCTTGTAGCCGGCTCTAAATAATGCAGTCTCTTTTTTTCATACACAAATTCAATTAATCGCTTCGCTCTCACTCTCTGTTTACAAAATAAGAAAAATGTGAGCGTTACACGTGACTTATAAAGCTAATATTTCTCTCCTATTCTCTCGCAATGTAGGCGTTATTGGTCATTGAAATTTTCATAATAATTAAGAAATAGGTCACTCTCGGCTGACTAATAATTAGAACAAATTATAGAGGCATTTCAATGTATAAATGTTGTTATTTTTAGAATACACAAGCCACGAGACTCTCTTTTCTCATGGAGCTCGAATTTCAATGACTTTAGTGGCTTGGTGAATTGGGGATTTCTTTTACTAACGATGGGTGGAATAAGACTACTGCTAGAAAATTTCATCAAATATGGTTTTCGAGTTGACCCAATGCAATGGTTGATTGTACTGAGTGGTAGAAATGAAGGAGATTCCTCTTATCCATCAATTGTACTAGCTTTATGTATGTATTTTCAAATTTTTAAATGAAGATAGAAATACAAAATTTTATATTTTTGATTTTTAGACTCGACTGTACCAATTGTTTTATGTATTATTATTGAAAAAGGACTTTCTGTGGTAAGCAAAGCAATCATATAAAATTTATAAAGAAAATAATATTTTTCTCATAATATTTAAACTTTTAGGAAATTATTCCAGAAACAACAGGCAAATTTGCGCACGTGTTTAACTTAATAGCTGTCGTACTTTTGCCAATCGTTGTAATTCATTTACGCGGGACTTCATTTAGTTTGATGGGATCAACATTCGTATGTTTTTTGTATTGTATACTTTTTGTAAAATTATGGAGCTATGTGCAGGTAAATTCTAAAAATAATTTCTATTATATCACAAATGAATAATTTTCAATTATCTTTTAGGTCAATTTATGGTGTCGTCAGCATCAAAAAAATCAAAAAATTTCAATTTCGGGAAAAAGACGCGAGAGTTTTAGTATTGCAGAATTTGAAAGGAAACATCACAGAAACAACAACACTGATGAAAATGAAAACTTTACTGCTAACGATACAAAAGATCATGAGCCACCGAAATTGATAGAATATCCTGATAATTTAAGTCTTCGTGATCTTGTCTACTTCCTTCTTGCGCCAACTTTATGTTATGAATTAAATTTCCCAAGAACAACCCGAATTCGCAAACGCTTTTTAATTAAAAGAGTTTTAGAAGTAGTAGTTGGAATTAATATTGTAATGGCACTCTTTCAACAATGGATGATACCAAGTGTTAAAAATTCTCTTATTCCTTTCTCAAATATGGAATTTACAAAAGCAACTGAACGTGTACTTAAACTTGCAATCCCAAATCACTTCATATGGTTATGTGCATTTTACTTAATGTTCCATTCAACACTTAACCTACTTGGTGAAATTTTACACTTTGCTGATCGTAACTTCTACTGTGATTGGTGGAATGCAAATAATGTTGAAACGTTTTGGAGAACTTGGAATATGCCTGTGCATCGTTGGTGTGTGAGACATTTATATATTCCACTTGTCGATTTGGGATATAGCCGTTTTGCTGCATCAGTAGTTGTTTTCTTCATTAGTGCTTTCTTCCATGAATATCTTGTGTCAGTGCCATTGAGAACATTCAAAATTTGGGCCTTTTTGGGAATGGTATCACAATTACCACTTTCATATGTCTCGAAATTCCTCGAAAAAAACATAGGTGAACGATGGGGTAATATTTTAGTTTGGGGAAGTTTAATTTTAGGTCAACCGCTGTGTATAATGGTTTATTATCATGACTATGTCATCCAAAATTATAATAATGTAATACTTGAGCCTGAATACTTAGAATAGTTTTTATACATTTTTTGTATGAATAAATGATATTATAAATTATCATCCAAAATACAATTTTAACGGTTTTGAATTTTTTAAAATAAAATTCTAGCACTTCGTAATGCAGCACTAATACATTCAAATTTTTGTTTCGGCGCTAAAAAATAAACAAATTATCATTTCACAAAATATTTCTAAAAAATTTAATTTAAAAAACAATGAGTAATTTTCGAGGAAGAGGTGGTTTTCGGCCATGGTTTAAACGTGGTGGAGGAGGGAGAGGTGGAGGTTTCAAATCAAAACCTGTAATGACAAAATCAGGACCAGATATAAACGATGGAAATAATGAAGAATTTGATATCAGCGATGCATCATTCAAAATTCAACGCGAAAAGAACTGTCCTTACGATGAATGGAAGCTTTATTTTCCTAAAAAGAGTAAGTACTGCATTTAAAACAGTTTTCTATAAAAGATTATAATCAAATTATTTTGCATGTTAAAGAATTTACAGAATCTCCAAAAATTGCGAGAATTGTAAATTGTATGAGAAAACATTTTAAATCTTTTGCACATTGGTATGATTATGATCTGATTGCTGAAATTTCTGCACTTGAATTACGAATGGAGAAACTTGTTGATGACACAGAACTTGATTCGGAATGGGAATCTTGGTATCAAGATTTTTTAACTGACCCTGTTGATACTTTAACCGCAGTCGGTCTTGCTATGCACACGATATTAGCAGAATATCTTAAACAGAAAGGCGAAGCAATGAAATTTCATAAAAGAATTTTTGTTAGGTGAGTTTTTTATAAATTTGTTAAATAATTAATAATTGCATTTATTAATATTTAGACCTATTGGATGGCAACCCGTTACACGATTGCAGGATATAGAAAATGAAGCTGGTCAATTAGTCTGTACATCGGGTGTTGTAAAAAGTGTCGGAGTTGTTGAAGTACATCCGAAATATATTTGCTTTCAATGTACTGCTTGTTCTGCTTCACTTTGTGTTGAACAAAAATCATCCGATCATATAACTATGCCGAGTACTTGTGTCAAAGGCTGTGAAGCAAAAACTAATTTTATCACTATGATGTCGTCACCATTTACAGTCATCTCACCTAAACAAAAACTTCAAATGCGAGAAATTTCATATCAGAAAGATGACAATGAAGTTTTACTTGAAGTTGAACTGACTGAAGATCAAGTTGGTTCAGTTTCTGCTGGCTATCAAGTCATCATCACAGGTGTACTTATATACACAAGTAACATTTCAGAGGCACATCATGCAAAGAATTATAAGCCATATTTTCAATGCTATAGCATCGTTTGTCAACAAAAAAAGAATTACGAAATGTACAAGCAAATTCAAAATAATATCATACCTAATATCGTTTATGAACTGCAAAATGAACAGAACATTTTTAAATTACTAATTCAATCGTTCTGCCGAAACATTTATGGACGTGAAGAGGCCAAAGCTGCTCTTCTTCTTGCTTTGCTCTCAGGCAATGAACTCATTGATTCTCGACGATCAGATTCACACGTTTTGCTGCTAGGAAATCCTGGAACTGGAAAATCGAACCTTTTGTTGCATGCTGCTGAAATCTCACCAAGAGGTATATTCGTAAGTGGTCCAATGGCAACTGTTGCTGGAATATCAGTGAATGTTACAAGTGAAGGCAATGTTGAAGCTGGTGCTTTAGCTCTTTCAGATAATGGAGATTGTTGCATTGATGAATTAGACAAGTCTGGGCCTATTCAAAAAATTTTACTTGAAGCAATGGAACAGCAAGAAATCAGTATTGCAAAATGTAGTGTTCTCACAACACTTGCAGCTCGCTGTTCAGTGCTAGCATCTGCAAATCCAATCAATAGTGTTTACGATCAATCAAAAACTGTTATACAAAATGCAAAATTCGAACCGCAGCTTCTTTCTCGATTTGATTTGATTGTGCCATTCGTCGAAAATGTACAAACTACTAATAGTCATTTTATAAATTTCATGATGGGACGATACAAGAATAATCCTACCACATCAGAAAGTGGGTTTTTTAACTCAACTAATCCAATTCAAAGTTCGCATAGAATAAGAACTGATCCACAAGAAAATGTTAAAATTCTTTCAACAAAAGAGCTAAAAGACTTTATTGAGTTTGTTAAATATACATTTCATCCAAAATTATCATCAGAAGCTACAGAAGAGTTAAGAAAATTTTGCAAAGAGCACTCAACATTGATTAAAGGAAATGATGAGCTTAGTAGTTGGGGAATCGGACGATTTGTAGAGTCGATGATTCGTTTGACTTTATCGAGAGCACGAGCCGAGATGAGTGAAGTAGCAACTGTTGAACATGCACAAGATGTGATTTGGCTGTATAAATACAATGCTGTTGATATTTATAATGAATATTATCAAGATGTTAGCTGTGCAAACAATACTAATCCATTTGGAACGATCAAGCGAAAATCAAATACAAATGTTAAGGCACTTAGCAAACCAAAACAAATGAAGGCCTTTTTAGAATTTTTAGAAGAAAAAAGTGATGAAGAAGACAGAAAAGAATTTACAACAAAGGAACTAAAAACTTTTGCAATTGATTTAGGCATCAAAGATTATGATGATATAATTACTCGTTTAAATTATGAAGGAGCTATTTTAAAGACTGCTGACGGTTATCGCATTGTCAATATATAAAAAAAACATTTGTGCTTTAAAAATAAAATTATTTTTATATAAAAATTACGCGAAAATGTTGACATTAAAATCTCGTGTGAACGTGCAGAATTTTATTTGTTTTGATTTCAATAGTCTAAAGTCAATGTCATCACTCAAAAAGTCTCAGCATTTATTACGTTAATGAGCCACTTCGCGCAATTCACTTTTCTTTAACATCTTTTAAAACGACAAGATAAGAAACATGTCTGATAAGGGGGGCTCGAATCTTTTATTATTTTATTTATATTGCTTCTCATACACTCTTATCAAAATTCAGTAAATACTATACATTCAATGCTTTTTGAAATATTTTCTTCAGTCATTTATAAGTTGTTGAAGAGAACAGTAAAGTAAAAATATTAATCCAAAAAATAATGGATGTGGCAAAACCAAATAATTTTAAAATACCATTAATAGTAGCTGAGAAAACAATGACTGGTATAAAATTTGAAACTCCAATCCAACAATATTGAACTACACATTTTAAATAAATTCCAGCCGCCGGACCGTCGAACCTTCATAAAAGGGTAATGCATGTCATGTCGTTACCAGTTCTTGGTCATCTTCATCCTGAAACACTTCAGATTATGGACAATATTAAAGAAGGGATTAAGTAATTGAATTTTTTTCACACTCATCGCGTCAAGTGTTATAAATTTTTATTATCATCTCTCTCAGATATCTCTTTCAAACACGAAATTCATTGACTTTTTGTGTCTCAGGCCCTGGTCATGCCGGTATGCTGCTTTTTCCATAATGAACGAAACAATTTTTTAAATTTTACTTATTTAGCTATGGAATGTGCTTTAACGAATTCAATTGAAGACAATGATGTCATTTTAATTGCCTGCTCTGGCATTTGGGGAACTCGTGCTGAAAATATGTCGAAGAGACTCAATGCTAATGTAAAAATGCTCTATAAGCATCCAGGCGAGCAAGTTTCACTAAAAGAAACTCGTGATTGTTTCCGAATGTATAAGCCCAAAATTTTCTTCATGGTTCATGGTGAATCGAGTACAGGCATGTTGCAAAAAAACATTGAAGATTATGGTGATTTATGTCGAGAGTTTGATTGTCTTTTTATTGTCGATTGCGTGATTACGCTTGGCTGCACACCACTTTATGTCGATAAATGGAAGATTGATATAGCTTATACTGGTACACAAAAGGTTCAACATTAATATCCCTTAAATTAATAATGATTGCAAACTAACTGTGTATGGTTTTCTTAGGTCCTCAATGCTCCGCCTGGTATTTCACCAATAACATTCAGTCAACGTGCATAGTGAGTGTGTCACTAGAGTGACAAATTAATAATTAATTTTTAATTTCTCACTTCATTTAGCGACAAAATTGTCACGAGAAAATCATTAGTGAAGAGCTACAATTACGATGCAGTGCAACTTGGCGAGTATTGGAATTGCTTTCCAGGTCGTCCACGAATTTATCACCACACGATTTGTTCTACATTGCTTTATAGTTTGCATGAAGCTATTGCAATTTTTATTGAGAACGGTGGATTAGAAGTATCATGGGAGAAACACAGAAATGTTATGAGACAATTTTATTCTATGCTAGAAGCAAATGGTTTGCAATTGTACATCAATGAAGTTGAACATAGATGTCCATCTGTGACATCAATCAAACTTCCTGATAACATCGACACTCACAAAGTTATAAGCTATGCAATGAACAAACACAGAGTTGAAATCGGTGGTGGATTGGGAGCGACAGTCGGAAAAATTTTCAGGTAATGATATATTTGATATGATGATGTGATGTCTGCAAAGTTCAATAACGTTCTCACTTAACAATTTCAGAATCGGTCTCATGGGCATTAACTGCAATGATGAGTTAGCAAAGCGAGTAGTAAATGTTCTCATCGAAGCCATAAAAGCAATTGAAAATGAGAAAGTTGTATCAAAGATCTAAAGAAGAAATAAACATGATATGTGCAGTGATTCACACAAGCTCTGAATCATCAGGGAACAAGATGATTTTTTTACATTGTTAAGATAACTTTTTTATATGTTTTTATGATGTAAAGCAGCAATTGTCAACATTTTGACACTGCTTTTTGTGAATTTGATATCATTTGGAGGTGACAAGCAAAACACACTCTGATATTTATCATGTGGTGATGATGAATGGATGAAGGAAGCAAAAAAAACTTTTTTGTTCATATCACACCTGTTGATTACTCCTTATTAATTCTACTCAGTAACGTCTTTTTGATTTATATTATTTTTATTGTTAAATTTTCTTTGGCATGTGATCATTTTCCAAGAAATTTAAAATAAATTTTATTTTTAGAAATTAAATAAATTTGTTTTGTTTTGTTTTATAATAAATTTTTAACTGTTGTATTGAATTAAATGATTTAAGTTATAAAATAAATTCACTCTCTGAAAAATTATTGAAAGCTCTCATCTTTTTTCAATGTTTCTATTGCGAGAGTAAAAACATTGAAAGCATTGCATCAAAACATCAGATCAAAAGTGTGAAGAGAGAGATAAAGCTGCATTAAAATTTTCACCACAACTCAATCTATTTTCTCTTTGTTGTCTCGATTTTTTTCCTATTTAAGCCTGATTTATTGTAAAAATGACAATTTCGTGAAATAGGGAAATTTTTCAAGGAAAAATTTGCTCATAAATTTTATTTTACTCAAGAAAGTTTTTGAATATAATTATTGATGGTAAACAAACAATTGCGTATTATGTTAACCTTAGTAAACATACAATGAAATGAAAGCTTATTAATAAATATCTAGCAGAAAGGAAAATATGAAAAAGTAAGTTTCAAATGTGCAACGAAAAGAAAAGTTGTTGTAAAGGAAAGTCAATTAAAGTCTTGTCACTTTGTTAATACTCTCATCTCCACTTTACACAAGATTGAGTTATGACGAGAGATTGCAAGCAACTAATATTATATGTTTGTGTGGCTTCACGGTAAAAAAATTCTTCTAAATATAAATAAAGTCAAAGGGAATTCCAACTTGAAAATCATTCAAGAATGAAGAATGTGAGAGAGAAAATATATTATAATAAACTCAAAGTTGTTGTATATACATATAAATAGAGAGAAAGAGTTTATGATTTATTTCCGTAAAAAAAGACTTCAGTTCTCTCGCTCCAGTTGAAATTTCATTTCTGATAAAAGTTGATGTGAGTGTGTGGGAGAGAAAAATAGAAAAATGTGCATTTCAGATCTCAGACAGTCATAAAAATATAATAAAATAAAATTTAACGAACGTCTCGATGCTATCTGTAGAATATCATGTCTCTAAATGCTTTTTTGCAATGAACAAAGAGTCAAATTATCACATTCAATATTTTTTTTGTCTCAATTTTCAGCTCAACAAGAAATTATAAATCATGAGAATCAATATTACGAAATTTTTTTCTCTTAAATAACTTGCTTGTAATCATCT
>JACWBX010000490.1:0-14091 GCA_014622435.1 Polypedilum pembai
ATTATAATTCAATTAATGTCATACTAGGATTGTGGTTTAAAGTAAGAAATGGACACTTTTAATATTTGATTTAAATCTTTCAAATTTCCAAAAAATGCATTTTAAAAGAAAATTAACTAGAATTTGGTTCTTGCATGCATACTTAATATTTAGTTAATTAGAGAATCATTGACTTTCATATAAATTTGTCAAATTTTGTCCGAATCAAATAAAATAAGAATAATTTAGAGAAATTTTGAAGTAAATCAACTTGCGTTATTTGCACAAAAATATGTGCATATCTGTCAAGTATGCATGTAAGTACCAAGCGTTAAAATTACCAATTTTTCTTGAGAGATAGAAACGAAGCGATTTTTAGTCAAAAGAGATTTTTACAATTTTTAAAGATTAATTTTTGCTGAATTATGTTTGATTTCATCGCTTGAATTTTCTTCTATGAATTTAGTTTTATTATTTTGTGAGTTCAAAACAAACATTTAAAGATAAATTTGAAGTTTTAAAACTTTTCATGGACTTCAAAAATAAATAATTTTAATTTTTCGATAAACAAGACGAAATCAAGTCATTTAATTTTCAAAGCAACTTGATTTTCCTACCAAAGTAAAGATACAAATTTATTATGTTTCACTAGATTTTTTAAATTAACATAAAAAATTTGTCTAAACATTGTGTTTTGACCGGCTTTAACTGATAATATTGTATTGGTAGTTTAAATAAAGAATAGTTTTAGGACTTGGATATACTTGTACAAGTTACATTCAAGTTGATTCATTAAAAATATCTCTAATTCATTCAAATTTTATTTATTATAGTTAAATTTTTGTCTAAATTTATACGAAAGTCAATGTGTCTTAAGCATTAGTCTGCGTTTAAATTCGAACCCCTAATTAATTTAGATGAAAAATTTAAATGTACATTTTTTAGTCCGTCAAATGAATCACAAAATATCTTAAAAATTCATCAATTAATTGAAGTATCTTCATCTTGCTTCAAAAACATAGCGCGCTATTTGCTGTTGAATCATTCTACTTGAATGCACATGACAGGAGAAGAAAAATTACTTGTGAAAATTGTTGTCTTAATAACAGCCAAACCTCCAAGGAATAAAATAAAACTAGATCAATTAACAAAGCAAACCAAAATAGCAATAAATAAAAACTGTGAGTGAAAAAAAATTTATTTTGTAGCAAGTTGTGCATTATTGCACATTCTTTTTACTATTTGTAATTTATTAATGGGCAAAAAAATTGATTGAAAAATAATTTGCATATTAAATTATAAATCACAGTTGCATGCAATTACTAATATTAAGTCACTTTGTCTCTTCTTATATTGCGTGTGAATAAACTTGAATTTATTTCAAATTTATCTTGAGTAAACGTCGTGAGAATGAGATTTTAGAAGTGAAAATTTTTGGTCTCAAAAGCGAGAATAATTGCAAATCACAGGGCAAATTATAAATGGTCAGCATTCACATACATATGTGTTTAAACCACATCAAGGGAGAGGAGGAAAAAATCAACAATTTTAATATGTGGCGCCTAACTCTTTTCGTGCACTTATGCATTGTTCTCGTGAGGTTTTTTTATTTCTTTCTTTCTTTTGCTTGCAGTTGCAATCGTCGACGTCTGTCTATTTGCTTGCTCTCCTCTGTCTCTCACATTCAGCCGCCACATGAGATTTATTGATAAATGAGCAATGGAAAATTATTAAAAAATGCATTAATCAAGTACTTACTGCAATTAGGCGACAACTCTCATCTGCTTGTAATAAAATAAAATAAAATTGCTTTTTAGACACTTTTGAATATAAATTTAATTAATATGCAAACAATTAATTGCTTTTTCTCTCTGTCTCTCTTGCTCGCTCCTTCCATATAAAATTAATTGAAGATTTCTCATCTCGTTTACACACACTCTTTACTATCTGAAAGCAAAAAACTTTTTTGATTAATTGCGTATTGCCATTTATGGTGTCCATTAACATGAAGGAGGTGGAATTGTAAGTTAATTTTTTTAACATTTTATTGCTTATGTGTGTGAAAAACAAAAAAATCATTGATTTCTTTAATAATTTGTTCTTCATTAATCATAAATATTAAAATTCTTTTTTTTACTCGTTGATCAACATTTATGAATGAATTGTGACGAGAGTTTTTTTTTTATTTCTACAGTGGCGTGCGGAAGAGTGTAGGCGGTAAATATTGAAATATTTACGTTTTTTTTTTCTTTCTCGCTCTTTCTACTCTCACTCGTTCTCTCGCAAGCTTAAGCTGCTTTGCGTATTTCTCTGTGTGCTCATTTTTTTTTTCATTCATAACTTTACTTCTTCATTCATTCAATTACACTCACACGTCATATTCTCAATTCTCAAGCAAGTAATGGAATTACGATTATTATCGGGCGTTGTTATTGTTGCTATTTGCCGACACAATTTATTTCCATTTTTTTTTGCTTGCTTGTGCAGCTTCCCATCACAAATTTTAATCTTTCCTCTCTCTGTTGCAGCATGTGGGAAATTATGAGACACTTTCGCTTTTGTCTCATTCTAAAGAATTATACTAACTTTTTAGTTTATTGTGCATGTCATGGCAATAAATTTCTTTTCTGCATAATATTTTGTCTTTTTTTTATATAAATGAGGAGGAAACAGAATAAAATTTATTTAATTGACAATTTGCGTGTTTATTTGAATACAATAGCAAATAATAATTAATTTATTATTTTTAAAAAATTAACGATCAAAATAAATTTAAATTTTCAAAAAATCCGTTAAAAATCAAATGAGTCATAATAAAATCTAATTGACTGAAAATAGAGAAATAATGACAATTTTATCTCATAAATGTACACACACCCACTTCACGATAAATTTAATTTAAATTATTTTCAACTTCAAGTTAGTAATATAACAAGCAGCAGTCATACAGATTGAATAGTAATAATTTTTTTCTCTCTCTCACTGTCTATTTCTTCTAATCTTAATGTCTTTATCTCGCTAATAATTGACATGCAAATTGGTTGGAGACACTTTTTTTTCACACTCGTAGTTATTGTTGATTTATGGGCACGTAATGCACCTGATGCCAATCTATGTATGCAAAATAACATCACGAAAAAATTCGCTGGGTGTCGCCGTGCATTTGCATTTGCCTGCGCCGACTACTAGTATCAAGGAATGAGCTTTGCTTTGATGCAAAAAGAGCAGTTTCACCATTAGCTAGTAAGACAATTACGAGTTCCGATGCTACATTGTTATTGTCATTTTGAGTCACGCTTCTTGGCTGTAAAACTTCAAATGTATGTGAATTATCATCATATTTGTGAATTCGGCACAATGCATTAAATGTTTTGATGATTTTTGGTGATTTTATATTCAACTGTTTCTCATCTTTCTTCGATTTCTTTTTTGCTTTTTTTGGTGGCAAAATTGGACTCAATTTTTTCGCTGTTGGTTGATTAAATTTGCAAGGTGAAACCGAAATTGAATTTTTTAGCGATGTCACTGACCATTGATGTAAAATTTTTGAACTTTTACGTGATGAAGTGCAAATTGGATTTTCATTAGAACTAACGGAATTATCACTGCCAATTGGATGAACAAATTTTCCATCATTTTCAATCATTTCAATGCTTCTTGTCATTGCAATGTCATCTTTACTTTCAAAACTTGTCTCAAAACTTGACTGCACTTGATCATTGTATTTTTGCAGCAAATCTTTGACATTTTTCAAATCATCAAGACTTTTTAATAAATCAGCTTCTGACTGCCGAAAATTTGGATTAATTAATTTCGAAATGACATTGTCAAGATTTGCAATTATTGTGTCATCAAGTGTAGGCACTAGAAGCTGCTGTGTGTTTGATGATTGTGACTGAAAAAATTATGAGATAAATTAACATTCTTTTAATATTTTATTTATTTTATTATGAAGTTAACATTACAATTAAGATTTTAATAGAGTTTGGCACTTGTATGCATATTTGTTTAATATGTGCTTATTTTTGTGCAAGTTGTTTTACTCAAAAATGTCTCTTAATCATTTAAAATTTTAATAAAAGAAAAAGACATAGTAGAAAATTTATTTAATTCTTAATTTGAATTCATAACAATAATGATACAATGAATAATTGTGATGTTGACCAAACGCCCTTAAATCAGTAACGTTTTTGAACATTGTCTCGTCTTTTGACTGACTTGAAATTTCTGCTTTTTGCAAATGAAACTAATGAAAGAATATTTAATTTAGTAAATTTATGTGGAATTGAACGGTTTTTAAATTTACCAAATATTGACCAATAACATTTTTGATTAAGTCAACTTGAATGTAAGTTGCACAAAAATATGCACATACCTGTCAAGTATGCATGCAAGTTTTACTTTATGAATTGATAAAGATTTATGCGAAATACTTTTATTAAAAATTTCCATTTTAATAATAATTAGAAATAAATAACTAAATTATGAGACAAAACAACACGCATAATTATTAATTTTCAATAAATAATTGTAATTTACAGTAAATAATAAGCATCAACAGAGAAAATTTATTTTTATTAATACTTTAATATTTACCTTGAAATTCTTCAAACTCATTTTATTTATTGTACAAAAAAACAATAAACTAAAAATCAAATGTTTACTACGACGCAATTAAAATTTAAAATCATTTGCCAATAAATTTAAGCGTCACAAAAATAAGAGAATTTACGCAATGAACTAAAAAACAGGAATCACCCGGCAAATAATGCCGGTCTTCGTAAGTTTATTTACATTCCTTCGGCACACACGAAAAGCACTCGAAAGTGCGCGAAATTTCACGATTTGACCAAACAGGAACGGATTTAGTTAAATTTCTATCTCGGTCATTGCCATCATTTTTTGAATAATAAATAAAATATAAGCGAGAGCTTAAAGCTCACGAAAGTTTCACGCCAATGGCTCACCTTCCTAATTGCAACTCATACATCTGTGCAAAAGAGACAACTATCATTTTGCACTTTGTTACTATTTTTAAATCGTTTACGTTTGGCACACGCTCAAAATCGCACAAGCGTATAAAAAGGCGATCACAGTTAAGGGTAGATCGCAGAAGTTTTTTATAAATCAAAGTCAAGTGTCTCATTTCAAGTTGCAATCCATCTCAGTTGTTTTGTGATTGAAAGCTAAAAAGAAAGTTAAAATGACGACCGCAGTGCAATCGCGTTCATCGAGAGAATCGTCAACTCCAATTCGAGCAAATGTTCGTTTCGTTCATACTCCTGATCGTCACTACTTACATCCCAAGCATGAGCGACCAATTACTCCTGAACATTTTAAGCGTGAAAAATCACCATTTGAATTGGGAGATTGTGTTGACTTGCAAGTTTTCTCATCGAATGCTATCATTGATAAGGCATGTGTTATGGATATTTCGAATGTTGATGTCAAGAATGTTGACGAGTACATTCAGCTCTTTCTTACTGAATATTGTGTAATTGATCGTGCAGGAATTGAGGATGTAAGTGAACCAAGTGTAAAAATTTTAGTAGTCGAAGAAGATGAAGTCACTGAGAAAAAGCGAACTGGCATGATGATGAAGGCACCAAAGCCCATCATTGAACCAATTGTTGAAGAAAAACCAGCTGAGGTGATTGCTGCTGTTGAAGAAGAGACAAAAATTGTTGAAACTTCTGCTGCTGATGACGATTCTCAGGATAAAAAAAAACTCCGATTGACCCCAGAAATGATGTGCTAGAAACGGAGCAACAAAAGGAAAAAGAAGAAGTTCAAACTGTGCCAAGTTCAGATGAATCGACAGCGAATGTTGGTCAAGAGCAACCGCAACAGCCATCAATTGATGAAAATAAATCAGTCGAAGGTGGCGAAGTAAAAATTGATGATGCATCAAAGTCAAGTGACGAAAAATCAGCTGAGATTGTTGTTGAAAATATAACTACAACTACAACTTCAACTGAAAGTGATGAAAAAAAGAAAGAAAGCGATGCAGTTGAAGGTGAAGTGAGCGAGGAAAAAGCAATGGAAGCTGAAGGTTCTGACACTGCTATTGAGTCTGACTCTGACTTCGATAATATTGAAGAGGTCGATCCGTCTTATGAAATTGATTCAAATTTGTGGCAATCAGTGAAAAATCTTGACGAAGTTGATTTTAAGCCGCCACAAGCTGCACCAGCTGAAGGTGAAGAAGGGAAAGAAGAAAAAAAGAAAAAGAAGGAAGAAGAAGGTGAAGCTGAAGAAGATTCTGGTTATGCTGAATTTTATCGTATTCGTACTGAAAAAGAACGTGATGAAGAATTTCAAGAATACATTCGCGAACTTTGTCGACCAACAATTGTGTCATTTTTGCCAGATCGTGTTGCTTCCAAAGGATCAAATGTTAGATTGACATGTACGGTCAAAGGCAACAATATTCAAACACGATGGACAAAAGATGATGTACTTTTAGAGCGTGGAAAGAAAGCTGTGACAAAATCTGATGGCGAAATTCACATTTTAGAAATCAATGACATTACAGAACGTGAAGCAGGCGTTTACACAGCCTATTTCAAAAATCGTGCTGGTGAAGTCGAAACTTCATCGAGAATTAAAGTTTTTGATGGAAAATTACATAAGCCAGATCACATTGACATTGCTCTTGTTAAAGGTGAGCGAAAAATTTTCTAAATTTAAATTTAATTCATCAATGTTCTCAATTCAATTACATTCATTGCGCGAATGCTAAAAATATCTCGATAATGAAAATTTTGTTTATATTTATTTTCACAGACTACTATGATCATTCATTGGGTGGTTTAGTAATTGAAGCTCACGTTCATGGCCTGCCGACACCGAGTGTTAAATTTTACAAAGACAATCATTTGATTCATGCGAGACGTAACAAAGTCGTCTTTTTTGTTGAAAATAAAGAAATTTTTCAATGTCTAATGGTTCGACCTGATGCGAGTGCAAGTGGAACTTATACAATTCTTGCTGAAAATGCAGCTGGCAAGAGACGTTTTGATCATCATGTTGACTTTGAGACAAAATATCCACTCATTCATTTGCCTGGAATGTATCATGCTGACAAAAAATTGGACGATTTTGTTGAAAATATGCTCGATAAACTTCCAAAGAAGCCTGATGAACATCAACAACAAGTACAGCAAGATCCAAATCAAGTTGAAGAACAACCAGCAGCTCCACAAGAAGTTCTAAAAGAAGAAATCAAAGAAGAAGTCAAAGCTGAACCACCAAAACCTGAAGAAATTGTTGAAGCTTTAAAAGAAGTCATTGAAGAAAAACCCAAAAAGCACAAATCAAAGTCAAAATCGAAATCTAGAAAGAAGCGTTCAGATAGTCCAAAGATTGATGCTGATTTGATCAATGATGGTGAAGATGAAGCATCAGGTGCTGAAAATGTCGAAGAAGAACCAAAATATCAGCGTAAATTTTCAACAGTTGTGCATGAACCTTATGAGCCTGAAAACTTTAGAATTTACAACAGCAAACAAAAGCTTTGGTGGTCAGGAAAATTGCGTGATCAGACAGTCATTGAAGGTTCAAAAGTGAAACTTATTTGCACTGTATCAGGTCCACAGCCAATTATGAAATGGACAAAAGATGAAAAATCAATCAACTGGGGTCAGCACACTCGCAATGTTACTGGTGAAGGAATTGGTCAAATTATTTTTGAAAAAATTTCAAGACAAGAAGCTGGAACTTACACTTGCTCGGCTACAAACATGTGTGGTCAAATTCAAACTTCTGCAACAATTCATGTCATACCAAAGAGCACTGTGCCACAAAGTGATGCATCAAAGCCATTCTTTTCGAGAAATCTTGGTCAATATTATCACATAACTGAGAATGACTTGATTTTGGATGCTCATGTACGTGCTGTGCCTGAACCAACTGTAAAATGGTTCAAAGATGGTATCGAATTGAGCAAAGCAATGGATGATCGTTATGACATTACAAATGATCATGACGGTGGCTATCAATTTAGAATTCATAATCCAGTTGACTCTGACAGTGGACTTTATGCTTGTGAAGCAAGCAATTCTGAAGGAAAAGCTAAAGTTTCTCACAAAGTTGAATTCACAAGTAGCAGAGAGAAACACACTCATCCCAAGTATGTTTATCACAAAGATTCCTTCTATCAGCCAACAATGAGAATGTCAATCACTCCTGAACCTGAAATAAAGAAAGAAGAAACTTTCATTATGCCACGAATTGATGAAGCTGCAGCACAATCTGGAAATAGTGGAATCAATGTCAAAGCATCACAAGATTCAAGTTCAAGTGGTGATCAAGGTTCACAAAATCAAGGCAGTGGTGATGGAAATGCATCGCAACAAAATGGAAATGGAGCAAGTGGTGATGGCAATGAAGATGGTGATGATAAAAAAGATATTCCAAAGACAACAACTGATGCAACTGAGGAAGAAGAAGAAGAAGAAAAGGAAGAAGTTAAGAAGCCAAAAGAAAAACATCGACCAAGACGTCGTCGATATGAAGGACCAGTTGAGCCTCTTTTGATTCGTGATTCAATTCAAAAACTTTCAGTTGCTGTTCAATTGAGAGATATTACTGCTCCAGCTGGTTCAAAGATTAAGCTCTGTTGTCAAGTTAAAGGACCTGGACCGCAATGTAAATGGTAAAAGTTTTCAATTATAGCTTTAAGAATTTTATTTTGAGCGAAAAATGTTTTATTTCTAGGTTCAAAAATGGAAAACCATTAGATCAATCACCAGAGCTAAGAATCACTGGAACTGAAGGTTTTGCAATTGTCACTATTACAAAGACTAAACCAAAAGATTCAGGTGTTTACAAGATGGTTGCTGTCAATAAATTTAACACTGTTGAAACTGAAGCAAATGTCACAATTTATCCAATTGAAGAAGTTTCTGTTAAGCCAACATTTATTCGAATTACTGGTAAATTTTAAATTTATTTCTTACAAAAATATATCTTAAATTTATTTTTCATCTTTAGATTATTATCGACAAGAAGTTGATGACTTAATCATTGAAGTTCAAGTCAGAGGAACACCAACACCATCAATCATTTGGACTCGTGATGGAGTTGAATTAGATATTGAAAATAATGAAAGATTCTTTGTAATGCGTGAACCTGAAGGTGTTTACAAACTTTGCATTCATGATCCAAGTCCACTTGATGGCGGACGATTTGGTGTGCAAGCAACAAATTCAGTTGGCAAAGAAGAAATTAGAAAAGTTGTGAAATTCTTGGGCAAAGAAAAGTCAAAATATTTGCCTGGAATTTGTCATGCTGATCCAAAGAAGCCACATGAAGCAGCTGAAGGTGAAGAAGCTACAGAATTGCCAATTGAAGAGCCTGCAGCACCTGAAGAAGAAGAAGTTTTAATGGATAAATGGGGCAATGTAAAGCCCAAAAAGGAAAAGAAATTGAGACTTCGTGAGAAAGTTTTCTTGCCACCATCACAAGAACAATTAGCTGAAGAAAGTCTTGTACTTAAACAAGTTCGTAATCATCTTGAATTCGAATCAGAATTGAAAAATGTAGCAGCGAAAGTTGGAACAAAAACAAAACTTCTTTGCACAGTTTCAGGTAAATCACCAACTCTTTCTTGGTTCAAAAATGATGAACCACTTGAATTCACACCAAAGATTAAAAACACATCAAATGGAAGCTTTGGAAGTGTCACATTCTTGGCACTTGCACCTGAAGATGAAGGAACTTACAAATGTGTTGCTTCAAATGAATTTGTTGAAATTTCATCTGAATGTACATTGACTGTAATTCCTGTACAAGATCCAAATTGGATTAAACCAACATTTACGAGAAATCTTAAAGAATATTATGACTTGAAGACAAATGATTTAATTCTTGAAGTGCACGTTCGCGGCTATCCAAGACCAAGACTAGAATGGAATAAAGATGGTTTGAGTATTGAAGATGGTGATGAGAAATATTTCACAACAAGACATCCTGATGGTGTTTATCGCTTGAATATTCACGATCCATTGATTAGAGACAGTGGCAGATATGGTTGTAGAGCTCTTAATGAAGCTGGTTGTGAAGATTTTAAATATTATTTGAAAGTTAAAAGTAGAGAAGAATACATTCACACAGCTGGTCTTTATCATGCTGATCCAACACAATTTGCTAAATATAAGGAAGAAGAAGAACGCAAGAGACAAGAGAGATTGGCTTACAGACCACCACCAAGACCAAAACCAGAAGAAGTCAAGCCTGAAACACCTAAAAAAGAAGAAGAAGTTGTTGTTGAGGAAGAAGAAGAAGAAGAAGAGACAGAATATGAAACCACAGACTCAGAATATGATGAAGATGGTGAATTAATCTACAAAGAGCCAAGAAAAAAAGTCAAGGCACCAAAAACTCCTAAAAAAGAGCCAACACCACCACCTAAAGAGCCCACGCCAGAGCCTGTTGTTGAACTAATTGTTGAAGAAGTTAAAGTCGAAGAATTGCCAAAGAAAGAAAGAAAAGAAAGAAATTGGTTACAAGGTGCACCAGAAGGAATTGCAGAACCAGTAAAAGAAGTCGTGAAAAAGCCAAAATATCAACTTGAATTCTTGACAAAACTCGAAAATCGCACTGGAGTTGAAAACACTGGCGTTAAATTATTCTGTCAAATTTCAGGTCCACGTCCAGAAGTAATTTGGTTACATAATGGAACACCAATTGAAAAGAATGATGAAAATAGAAAAAATGTCAGCAATGACAATGTTGCTGCACTTTCATTCATCAAAGCACGACCAGAAGATTCTGGCGAATACATTTGTATTGTGAAAAATCGTGAATGCAGAATTGAAGCGACTTGTACATTGACAATTCTTGAAGTTCCAAAACCAATTGAAAAAGGCATTGCACCACATTATCCATTTGGAATGAAACATTACTTTAATTCACAAACTGATGAGTTAATTATTGAATGTGTTATTCGTGGAACACCAAGATTGTTCATTAAATGGTATAAAGATGCAAAAGAACTTGAAAATGATGACAAATATTTAATGTCACGTGAGGGTGAAACTTATAAATTATTTGTACACAAACCAACATTTAGAGACAGTGGAATTTATCTAGTTCAAACTGAAAACATTTATGGCATGGAATTTCAGAAATATGTCATTGAATTTGAGCAAAAAGAAACACCAATCTTTAGTGGTTTCATTTATCATGCTGATTTAACAAAAACAAAGAAATTCCAAGATGAAGAAGAACGAAAGAGACAAGAAAGAATGGCTTACAAACCACCACCATTGCCTGTTCCTGAACCAGTTAAAGAGCCAACACCACCTAAGGAAGAAGAAGTTGTTGAAGAAGAAGAAGAAAGTGAATTTGAGACAACAGACTCAGAATATGATGAAGATGGTGAATTGATCTATAAAGAACCAAGAAAGAAAGTTAAAGCACCAAAAAAAGAACCAACACCTCCTCCCAAAGAACCTACACCTGAGCCTATTAAAGAACCCACGCCTCCACCAAAGGAACCTACTCCTCCTCCTAAAGAACCCACGCCTGAACCTATCAAAGAGAAAACTCCAATTAAAGAGCAAACACCAAAGCCTGAAACTGAAGAAACAAAAACAGATGAAAAGAAAGACATTGATAAGCCATTACATGTTTTCAGAGCTCACAAAATTCTCGATTTTAGAAAGAATGCTGAAGTGCCATTAGAAATTATTAAACGTCTCATTAGCACAGTTGCAAAAGTTGGAACAAAAGTAAAACTTTCATGCTGTGTGTCAGATGGTGAAAGAATTAAGGCATTTTGGTTTAAGAACGATGAATCGCTAACAATTGATTCAAGATTCAATGCAAATGCAACTGAAGATGGTCTTGTGACATTAGAAATTAAAGAAATTGAATTAGAAGATGCAGGCAGATATAAAGTTGTGGTAAAGACAAAGAAAGGTGAAGTCACAAGTCAATGCGATGTTAGTGTTTATGGTGATGAAACTAAACCAGCTGATGATGTTCCACCAACTCTTGTAACGACAGTAGTTGACCAATATCGACCAATTTATAATGATGTGTTGATTGAAGTTCGTATTCGAGGAACTCCAAAGCCAACAATTAAATGGATTAGAGATGGTTTGCCAATTGATCCATGGAAGCAATATCAAAAATATCAAATTAAACATGATGAAATTAACAATGTTTATCAACAGCAACTTATTATCACAGATGCAAATATTTATCGTGATAATGGAAAATATATCATTATTGCTGAAAATAGAGCTGGTAAGAAAAATTTCATTTCAAATATTTCAAAGTCATTAAAAATTTTTAATTTTTTTAAGGCACACTTGAGCTTGTACACATGCTTGATTTTGATGGAAAGAAAGCTGAAATAAAGAGAAAACGAATGGATGACATCTTTATTGTAAATGAAGTGCCACGCGTTAATCCTAAGCCAAAGAGTCCAACACCACCTCCTGTTGTTGAAGTACCAGTTGAAGAACCCCCAAAAGAAGAAGAAGTTGTTGAAGAAGAGGTAAACAATTTTATTCTATAGAATATCCAATTATAACCTGTTTCATTTATTTTCAGGAAGTTGAAGAAGAAGAAGAAGACGAGGAGGAAGAAGCTTAAATATTGACTCTTTTTAAATTACTTTTTTTTATAGAACTGTGTGCAAATTACTTTTCTAAATAAAATGTGTGCTGTTAAAAATTACAAAATATTTATTTATTTTATCAGTACACAAGCAAGTTTCAGTCCGCTGTCCATAAATAAAATGATGGTGGATTTTGCAACGAACTTCATATACAAAATTTTTACCAAAGTGAGCCGTAGCAGATTTTAAAATTAACTGAGTAATGATAACAAAAGCAAATAAGTGTTAAAGTTAACAATTTGCAAGACTTTAAGATGTTTAACAATAATTTGCAGGTAAAATTATTTAGTCAGCAAACTTAATTAAACTTAAATAACAAAAATAAAGAAACTTTTAAATGGACAGAAAGAAAATTTCTTTAAGGTAAACGATCTATCATAAATATCTACCGCTTTTAATTCGATGTATTAGTCATGAAAACATACGAAAATTTCACATATAACTATTGAAAACAATTAAATAAATAATTTTATCATTGTTTAACACCAGAGCCTGAAATCGACGGATGAGTAAGTAAACTCCTGAGTAAATTTGCTTGAGAACAATTTCATGCTTAAGTTGTGAGTAAATTTAGTCAAATAACAAAATGTAATTACTCAGAGTAAATTATGCGACAATTTCGTGCTCTGTTTAACATTTTATTATTAATTATTAATCATTGATTTAGTGACCTATCAGCTTTAAATCAGTAACTTAATATTAAATACGTTTTAACACATGTTCAAGTGTATTTTTTCAGTAGCATCTATCCGACTTTGAGAAGTTTCTTTTATCCGACTTTTTCACTACAATTGATTTTTGAAGAGAAAACAAAATTCTATCTGAGAAGCCTGAGATTCAAAAATAACTGTTGCTTCCTTAGAAAAATTAGAAAACTTTTTCAAAGTTTATTTAAGAACTAAAAACAAGAAATTTATTTTTCGAGTTTAGGATTTAAGTGTTAATATTGAGAAATTAAAGAGGTGAAAATTTTTGATAATTTTTAAAAAGTAAGTATTGAAACTTATCAATTATGTTTATAAATTATGTCATACTTTATGTCATACAAAGCGTGAGAACTTTTTGATTTTTAGCGCATTTTTGTATAGAAAATGCAGCTCATAAGTTCACTTTGGCTGGCTGGCTATTCGGCTGGCTGCTTCGAGATCTCGAAAACTACAATAGCTAGAGACTTACGGTTTTTTGTGTTCGATTTGTGCTATTGAGTTATTGTGACGAAACATAGTTAGAAAGCTGTCAATGATTGCAAAACTCGGGAAATTACGAAACAAAATTTCCATATTGAAAAATGTAAACAAAAGATATAGAAAGTACACGACCACGGATCGGAGTACTTAAGCGCATTTTTGTCGCCACAGATCAGTGTTGATTATCAGATTACAGAATTAACTGATTCGTTTCTAATCAGAAGATTCAAATAAAATAAATTAAATAAAACAAAAAACACATATAAAGAACTGCTGAGTCTTCTGAAGCAATCC
>JACWBX010000491.1:1438-40386 GCA_014622435.1 Polypedilum pembai
GAGTGGTCGCCTCCTCCACTTACATGAATTTTGCCTATTTTTGATTCATTTTTCATGCACTACTATAACTACACAGAGAGAAAAACTTTTTAACTGGCATAAAGTTGGATCTAATAAAGCTATTTATGAGGCATAAAAAGTCTACTTTATGACACTCATAAATTTTTTTCCATACAAACTTTTTATGTCTCATAAAACTTTTTTAGCTCAAATAAAGTTTTAATTTTTTTCTGGCATAAAGACGCTTTATTAGATCCAACTTTATGCCAGTTAAAAAGTATTTTTCATGCACTATTATAACTACACAATACAATTTTTTTTTTCGATACTCAATGCAATAGCAAACACAGGAAAACTAGACGTGTGAAATGGAAAAGTTTTAGCTTCTGTCGTCAACGTGAGAATTTTCGTGATAATTTTATTAACAAACGTAGCAACGTACAAGCAATAGCTGACGTGTTATAAATTAACGATATTAAATTAAGTCCTAATCAACAGACACACAATAATTATTTTTTGCTCTTCTTCTTTTGCGCGTGTGATTGGCAGAATATTTTGTTGTCATATGAACTCTTCATTTGATGCTTCGATGTGAGACAAATTATTGAGAAATTGCAACTTAATTAGCAGCTTTTCATGAGCTTGTAATGAGACAAACATGTACATTACAATTTCTTGATATTTACACAGCAAACACTGAAAGAGCAATTCATGAATGTTTAAAGATAATTCATTTTAATGCGTACTCAAATCAGAGAATTTTAATCCAAGTAGCATTACTGCATTCTTTGTGTTTTGACGAGTTTTAAAAAGTTTTTTAATTGCTAGTGAAGTTTGTATAAAACTTTTCACTCGTTAACTCAATTATGCTGTTCCCAAGTGACGAGTTTATTTTTACAAAACAACAATTAATTTATGGAATTTTTGTTATTTTAATAAAAACTCTTTGTATTAAAACTAATTGAAAATTTATCAGTGTTCATAAATTTCTATCATTATATAAACATATCTCAAGTGCTTTAATCTTTTTTATGTTGATAGTTGTTTTAATGTTTCTAACTAAAGCAATTATTCATGCTTACAAAATATGTAATGAACATAATAAAGTTGAATGAACACTTGTAGAATTTTTCCTCTTCTTTTTATGACTTTCCTCTCTACTCTATGTCAAGAATTATATTGCATTTGCATAGAGTGGAAATTTATATGCATTATGCAAGCTGCTTCATGACTATAACATTAAAATAACTAACAAAAGATTGTGAGAAGGTGAATAATTAGCTTTATTTTAAATAAAGCTGTTACTATGACTAATTTCTCTTTTACCTCAACAGCAGAAAATATAAGAAGAATGAAAAAAGAAAATTAGAAAGAATTTCAATAAGGAAATTTTTATCGCTTTTTCACTTCTCAACTTCTCGCTTGAGTAATGAAAAAATAAGTATTGAAAAATTTCTCTTTTCTTTTTCTTAATTGAAATTCCAATTTTGCTGTAAATTTTTCTCTCATTCTTTTACTTGCTTGATTAAGAACAAAAATTTGATTAAATTTATTAAACTCACTTGCGGTAAAAACTTGAGCAATCCGAGTATAATGAAAGACATCATAGCTGATATGGAAAGACAAAATTGCATGATGGCAAAATTAATGCTAATGTAACATCTGCGAATGTAAATGTTTGGTAATAAAATGACGAATGCTATTGTTGATTGTAAGAAACAGCAACCACAACAGATGACGACAATCATTGGAACACTCGGAGGCTTCATTAGCGCGACCTTTAATGACATAAACATACAAGAAGAACGAAAAGATTAGTTTAAATTCAAAATTGAAGCGAATATGTGGTCGTGAGAATATGTGTGTTGGTTTAATTTAGTTTTGCTGCTATGCGATGATTGTGTGGCAAAATAAAGCTCTTTCATTTGAAATTTGACAAAATGTTTGATTTAAACTTTGAACTTATTATAAAATCTTACATTAAAGCTTTTTTTAACAAACAGCACCACAAAAGTACCCGAGATCGGGCAAATACATCTCGTTATATTCTCCATTAAATTTTCAGTTATGCACAAGTCTGTTCTCCAGCTTGGATCGTAAGTGGCTTTCGAATCATATCTATGAAGAAAGAAGAAGCAAAGTTAAATTCATGAGAAAAATGATAAATTGTACAAAAGTTGAGAGATGAAAGAACTCACCCACACATAGGAATCCATTCGTTGTTTGGAGAGTTTTCATGTTGAAAAATAATTTCGACATGTGCTGAATTCAGAGGTAAGTTGAGATAAGTGGTTTTACTCGTATGGTTAGTATAAAACAGCCACGATGAAATAATTTTTGATGCTGGAATGTAATTGATGTCAGTGCCATAGCTGGAGGGTGAAAACGAGAGAAGAAATAAGAATTATTTGTTTTGCAAAGCAAGCTTCTTTCATGCTTTCTATGGAGTTCCCAAAATCAACAATCGCTTCAACAAAATGTCATTGTCTGATTTGCCTTTTGTCAGACTGTCAAATAAATTTATCTAACCTTTTTTGGTATTACTACTGACAATTTGTAGATTATTTCCTTTCAATTTGTAACTTAATGGCCAATCAGTCTCAATGTAAAAACATCTTTTGAATTTGAATTAAATTTTCTTACTACTCAGTTACTTTTCTTTATCATTTCACTCTCATAACTTATTCATATTCTTTCCTCTTTCTTTATTCAACAAAAAGTCAGAAAAAAAATTTTTTTCCATGTAAAATTTTTATTGCAAATATTTGAAGAGAAAAAGATGTATGATGTGTACTGAGAAAATCACATAAAAAACAGCATAGAAATACACATGACTTCATATATGCATAAGAACGTGTGTAAATCATCATAAAAAGTTTTCTTTTCCACATTTCAAACAGAAAAGCTTTTTTTGTACTTACAAGTTGAAAATTTGTGTGTAAATTTTGATGAATGAATATTTAGAGAAAACAGTAAATTAGAATTCAGAAAACGAAGAAATTCGATCATTTTCGTAACACATTTCATGAGAGACACTTTAATTAGTACAAATGGTCACTGACACTTGTTTCAACCTACCATTCTAATTCACTTAGAAACTTGCGTAAATTCTCATTAAATAAGCATCCATATTCCTCGTTTAGAAAGCATGCCCACCTACCTACGTCTGTCTCTTTCAGTCGACTATAAATCATGCACAAGTAAATAAATATATCATCCTATGACAGTTAAGGATAATGAATGTGATTTAAAAGGTAATGAGAAAGTATAAGAGAAAAGTTTCACACTGTGTACAGCATATAACTTTGTATCTGAGTGAGGTCATGAGCTATGATCTAATTCAAGTGCTTCTTGCAGCAGATTTTTGCTCTTTTGCATGATAATAAAATTTCAAGAAATAAGAGAAAATTATTAAAGTTAGAACATTTATGTCAGTTTGATATTTATAAAAGTTAATGTAGGTTAATGCAACTCTTGAAGTTGAAGATGACGTCCAATTCAATTTTAAATTGACAGTTATTTTAAAATCCATCCATTTATTATTTCTTAATAAAATATTTTTGCAAACAGAGTGAATTGCAATAAAATATATTTTCAGAAACCTGAGTGTATGTATAAACATGTATTTATGATGATTGCATGATGTTTATATCTATCAAGCAATGTAATGATGAAGGCATAAGAAATTGACACAAATAGGAAAGGATCAGGTTCAGGTATGAAAGTATATTGAACACGCATTGAGGATAGGTAATATATGGTTATTGCTTATTGTTATTACTTCCTTGCGACATTTGGATGACAGGATGAAATTCATTCCCTTTGGATAATTCTCTTTTCCTCAGCTCCATTGACAATCAAAAAATGAAAGAGCAAAAAGGTTTTCCATATGCAGCACACACACACATACACTTATTTTTTCAACAATATGTCCCCAGAGAGTGAGTGAGATTGTATAAAATTATGTAGGTTTGGCTTTTTATTGTTAAAATCGAATATGTTCTTGGGTAAATTGGTTCAACTTGCTGATTTTAAGTGACTATTTGGGTCGAAATAATGAAGAAATATTTGCGTGTATAATTTGATAATAAAAATTGTTGGATCAATAATTGACAGTTTCTAAAAGTACTTCTAACCCCATTTAAAGCTTTTCGATTGAGAATTCTATATGCATATTTTGTGTCTTGTTTCCTTTTCACAAGGGAACTTGAATGGAACGGGAAGAATCTTACCTGTTACGAGAGAAGTACATCTTAGGAAGGAAATATGTGAGATTTTTGTATGTCACAATGCTTATTGTTAGGCTTCCATTTGATGTTGCTTCTGTAAGCATCGCACTGTTGTCAATTGACAAATACAACTGATTTGAAAACAGCTGATCTCTGTAAAAATATCAAGAATAAGAAATTGAATTTTGTGATTTTTGATAGAAAAATTTCTATAAAAATTTATTGACATTGTTGAAACAGCGAAAAAGAAAAGTTTGAAACGATAAAAATGAGTAAACTCACTTCTCGAAGAAAAAGAAAACTAAACTTTTATGATTTTCAATTTGCATATGTAAAATCCTATCATGCATGTGACATTTCTCCTTCGCCAACTCATGAATATGAAGGCAAAATATGACATTCACAGAACGTAGATACATGAAAATGAAATTCTTTTCCTCTCCTGCAGCTTTCTACTTCCTTATGTCTTGATATTACTACCATTTTAACAATAATATTGCCTCCGACAGTTTATGCTTTGTGTATACTTATGAACAGTTTCTTTTTTCTTCTTCTTCTAAATAATATATGTAGCAACAAGAATGTTATAAAATGTACGATGATTTTTATTGTCAGACGCTTCACTCTTTTTAAGGTAAAGATATTTCAGTTAAAATTTTTGATAAAATTAATTGACAAAGAAGATAAATGTCAATTTTCTTAATTTATAAAATAGATCAATTTCAAATTATTGTGGTCTTAAAATTAATTGTCTAAAATCCCATATTAAAATACTTCAATACAAATAAGTAAAATCAATACTTTCTCCTGATATCTTGCAAAAAACGAAAATTTAAAATTATTTCACCTTGATTTCTTTCATTTTGTTGCTTGTATCACACACGATTCGAATAAAGGCATTTATGATTTATTTATTTTGCACTCCTTCCACATTCATTCATTCACTTGCTGACTGCTATACATAAATTCATATTTTCACTCATTCCATACACATCGAATCGTGTGTGAATTGGCATAAAGAAACGAGTAAAGAAGAAAAATTGTTGAAGGTTTCTTATGTTCATATTATACAAGAAATGAGGGATGGATATGAGAATTTTTAGAACAGCAGCAGACAGTCTATTGATAAATTTAACATCAAAATTTAGAAGAAAACATAGTGCTGAAGTCAAAATACAAATTCAAAATCTTTTTTCTTCTTGATGTGTTCTCTCAGACATCGAAAAAATGAATTTCTTTTGACGAAAGAAAAGAAAGGAAATAAAAATTGGTAAATTGACATCGAACAGCAGCAACAGAAAGTGAGCGTGTGAAGAAGAAAAATGACATTCAGATAATGTAGAATGATGTTTTATTGATATGTGTGTCAAAGGAACAAATGTGTACGATCGGGCAAGTGAGGGAAGAAATTTTATTTATATTTTCATTTCCAATATTTTTGCAGTCGGAGGGAAAGTGAATAATAAAATAAAATTGATAAAAAAGTGTTCTGAAAATTGATGTGACACGTTTGACTTGTTATGTAGGTTAGAACTACATAAAAATGCCGCTTTATTTTGTCATCAACATCATCATCGAAATTTGATTGCTAGAACGCTTGAGTTGTCAATCAAGAACGATGGAGAATTGAAATTGCATCAAATCAAATCAATGGCAAGACGATTACTACTCACCCGTATATTTGATACGAAAATGGCACGGTCTTGATGTTGGCTTTAAAGATTTGAAGCGATTTAAGTTGTCGCATTGGCGAGATTGATGCCGCTGATGAGCTAATCGATTTTGGATTGGTAACAACGGATGGTAAGACAAATGAAGCAGATTCACGGTTGATTGTCACTAATTGTACGAGATCTTGAAGTTTCTTCACTTGCTAAACAGTAGATAAATGACAAAGAATGAAAATGTAAATCACAAAAGCAGAGAAAGCCGTCAATCAAAATAAAATTAATGGCGTTTTGCCATATTTCTTCCTTCCCTACCTTAGCTTTATTGAGTGATGTCTCGTTTACGAGTATCATGTCAATTATTTTCAATGTTACATCTGATGAAATCTCTTTTTCCACATTGTCATCCATTTTATGCGAGTATTCATAAATCTAAAAAAACCAGAAGGAAGCAAGAAAACAAACATAGTCGGAGAAAAGAAAAAAAAGAGGAATGAGAATGATGATGATAAATCCCACATGATAGAAATGCCTCGAAAGCTATTATACACAAACAATAATAAAATCATCACAATAGAGCGAGAAAGAATGAAGTCGTGCCATATCCAACAATCTCATTTTCACAATGTACTGCGTTTTATTCTCGTTTTCTAAATCTCTGATTAATTGTCACTTCTCTCTCTCTTTCTCAATACTTGTGTTTCCTCTCTATCTTTGTTTGATAAAGAGTCAGCATTGTTTTACTGTATAATTCACATATTGATTTCTATCACTTCTGTCGATATTCAATGATGAATAGTTTAGAAGGATGTCTAAGAGGCCTTGAGAAACATTTTATTGTATTGTAAAGATTCAATATTCATTTAGCAAACATTTTATATCTTATACAATCGAATATGCTTTCCATTTGAGCAAAATATTCTATTGTCCATATTATGAAATAGATTTTGAATTTTAGCTTTTAAATCACAATTGAAATTTGTAATTTATTAAATAAACACTAAAATAACTGTTTTGTGATAAGAATATGATTCTAATTGCTCCACTGTTTAAAATTTTCCGAGGCTTGTTAAAAATTTCAAAATAATAAACAACACTTTTTTATTGATACGTCGCAATACAGTTGCTTAATCACGCAACAATAATCTCATGTCACGCAACAATCATTAATTGTTCACCATCAAATTCACATTAAATCAGTAAAATAATCACCTTAATTCACTTACAAATATTTACCCTTACTCATTCCTAATGCTTATCACTTGATTCTAACAAATCCATCATTATCACTTGCTAAACATTGAAATTCCTTCAACGCTCTTTCTATAATCATCTATTTCACACAAAGAAGTACAGAGTTTATTCTGTAAGTAAGTGATGTAATGCTGTCTCGTCTCATTTCATTCAATTCACAAGTTTCTATTGATTTATACAATTGACATTTAGTATCATCAGACTATAGCTGCTTGCGTGAATTTTTTTCTTTTTCTATCTTTCTCACTCCAGCATTCGTTCATTCATCCAATTGAGCTGACAATAAAATTGCCATTGATACAAATGAAAATTGGCGCCGAGGAGCGAAACAGCGAGAACGATACAAACATACAGAGAGAGAAAATGAAGTATGGATGTTGAGTGTGTGATAGTCAAAGGCAAATGTTCACACACAGGCGATTTAGTAATGCGGAAAGATTTAGAGTTTTTTCGGAAATGGAAATAAAAAAAAAGTCTGAACAGCATGGAGTCTATGTCGATTAAATGAGCGAGGAATTTCACTTGATCCCCTTTTTGTGCACAATTTTTTCACCATTTAAATGGATTAAATCGAGTGATAGCACTGCATACCATTGACATAGAAAAGCCGCTCCAAACGCACATTATGTGAATGACAACAATGGCGAAAATAAAATTTTCCAGACTTGCAATTGTCCTATGCATAAGAGTACACTTAAGAATAACTTTATGACTTTATATGTTGTGCTGGAAATTTTTGTTTATTAAATTTGAAACTTTTCTTTTGGCTATAGTTCAAATTATTGAATGCTTTGATGAAAGAACAAAATCAATAAACTTTTTTTTTCTGCTTAATCTGTTTAGAAAATGCAATTGGATTTCAGTATGTATCTGATAAATCAACAATTTATAATTAAATTGAGCATGAAAATTTTGTTAGAAAATGTCTGTACAACATTTTGTCACTCTTCATATTTTATCATTTAAAAAGAACCAAAATAATAAATTCAAATTTATCTCATTCTGCAAAATTTACATCCCTAATTAATCTTTGCGCGCTACTCGTAACTTCATGCTTTATCATCAAGAATTGCAAACAAACAAATAACAATAATGATATTTTTCTCATTCACTTTTTGTGTTGGCAAGAAAGAAAGAAAGAAAAATTTTCTCATTTACGCGTAAACAAACTTTTTATGACACTGGAAGTGAAATTAAAATTATGAGGATCACCTTTTTCAACTTTTTATCTCATGGACCTGCTCAGCCAGCATGAAATTTATTCCATCGCACATCTACCATTGCAAATATTAAGAAATTCTCAAGCTCTCCTTTTCTGACAAAAAAAGGAAAAATTTCGTTTCTTAATACAAGGGGAAAAAAGTTGAAATGATTTACAATTTAGTGCCACACTCGCATAAATTATTCAATATTTGAATACGCTTACAAGATGTCATCTACATGCACATAAACATTCATGAAGTGGAGAATGTATGGCTAACATAGACAATACAAAATTGCGTATGTCACTTATCACTACAAATGTATTTATGAAGGACACCACAGATGCAAAGAAGCAAATGTCGACAGATCATGCTGACACTGATATATTTTCATATTTTTTTCACTCTACTTTGTTTAGTTTTCCTTTTTTCCTGGTTTTGTATACACATGCATGTTTTTGAATTCATGTTTGTCAGAAAGTGACGCCAAATCATTTCCTTATTTGCTGTGAATTGTGGCAATTCATTGGCCTGCATGACAATAATCTCATTGCTATTGAATTGAACAGAGTATTGGTAAATTGAAAAATAATCCGTTCGGCGTGAATCAAAAGCTCACAAAATAAATAATAATCCGTTAGAAATGAAACGAGCAAGAATGTTTGTTTCTAATTTTACTGTTTTTCTATTATATTCATTAAAGAGTTTATTGATGAAACAAATTGATTGTGATAATTGTCATACAAAACGAGAGAAAAAGGCTAGAAAATTTTTCATCTAAAATAAATCAAAAATGTTTTCAAAAATTGTTTACAAAAAAGATCATACAAAATAAATGTTATCAAGATCAAGTTCAAAATTTAAATTTCAAAGAAATGTTAGAAAAATATTATTTTGATAGTGAATAAATACTGCTTCATAATATATAATGACAATTAATTTTCGTTATTGTAAGAAAGATTATCAAATAATAAATCTCACTCTAAGTGCAACAACACCAGTCATAATTCAAATTTTTTTATTAACTCTCCATTGACATTACTTTTTTTACGTCACTCACAAATGAAATTATTCAATAATAAGTAAAAATTTGTTTCTTCACCAGAAGAGAGAGCAAAGTCAATAAAAAAAGAAGGCAGGAAAATTATCATAAACATTCATGCAGCAAAAATTTGATTTAACAACAGAAAAAATATTTAAATTTTTCCTCTCTTTCTCTCGATTGTAATAAAACGAATGAACTTTTTGTGTAATTTTTACGCATTATGAAGAGAGAGGAAGTAAGGAAATGAGGAAGGACAGAAAGAAGAAAAATTTTTACGCTTTTCTTATTTTATGGTTGACGCAGTGAGAAAAATCTTTTTTTTTGTCTTACAGAAAAATTGTCATAAAAGTCATCGTGCAGTACCCATGAGAGAGAAAGAGAATGAACGAATGAGAATAAGACTCAAGACACGAGTCATAATGTCGCAATAAAAGTATAAGACAAGAGAATAAAGAATATTTTAATCCATGCTTACATTCTGCAATAGATCCAATAGATAACCGCCCTCACCGGGCAAGAATCGATGGTAATAGTTCATTACATATTCTAAGCATGATCTCAGTAAATTTGAAGCGTTCGTCTTCTGCAAGCCATATGTAATCTCTTTAAACTGTAAATAGAAAAAGAAAGAAAAAAATAACAAAAAAATTGTGAATGATTCTCAAGAACAAAACCAAGCATAGTGGCTGTGAATAACAACTAAGAATAAGAGCAAGCTAGCAGTTTTTATGGTATGATAGCTGGATTGAGATAAACATTTCTTTATTTTGTTAACTATACTTATATACACTTGTATAGAGTCTTAAATTGGCTATTAAGAAGGAAGAAACAAAAAGACAGATTGAATATCCAATTGATACTTGAGAAAGGCAAAATAAATGGCGAGAAAGTGGAAAGTATACTTGAATTGAATCGATAACTGAAATTATCTTACTATTGAACCTTTTATCTTGAATTTTAAAGAGAAAGAAAATTTCAATCAATAATCTTCAGCCAAATCAGGTCAATTAAACTTCAATTTCAATTCTATAATTTGAAACAAAGTAAAGAACAATTGGTCCAATCTATTTTATTTCTCTTTTTTCTATTTCTTTCTCTCTAAATTAAACAATGAAAAAAAAGCTCTTAAGTAAATCATTTTGTTTTTGTCGCATTGTCTTTAAATTCTCAACGAGTTTTGTTTTGGTTTTTGTGTACATTTTTTTTTCAACTCAACGTGTATATACATATCTCGAGACAATTCTATTCGCTCATCTAGCATCAAAGACAAGAAAAATATTTATTTTTTTCATTCATTTATTGTGGCAGCAACAACAACAACACTCAAAATAAATGTTGAAAAATATAAAAATTGCAAATCGTCATTTACGACAGATACAAGCTTGAAGTTGAGATTTATTGCTAATTTATCATTTGTTCATTTGTTTATGCAAGTCAAAAGTACTTAAGAGACAATTTTAGTATGAATAGAACTTGAAAAGGGTTGCTGCTGACAATGCTACTCGTAAAAGGGTTGAAAAAGGAAGCTCACTCTAGATAATACGTAATAATGGGATTACATACCTCAGTCGAAATCCTTTGAAGCTTCTGATTGATACAATCTGAGAAATCTGGCATTAGCCATTCAGATTTATTATAGTCTTGTTGTTCACAATATCGCTGCGCAATACCAATATAACCAATGGGACAATCATGTAGTACTGGTGGTCCTGAGGCTGTTGCAGGCCATTTGATGCCATAAGAAAGATTTTCTTCGCAAATACTCATCAATTCCAAATCAACAATATTTACATGAATACTCGCTGACACTGGCGCTAGTGAATTTGAAATAGTGCACATGTAAGTGGCTGATTTGTGAATATTTTGTATGGTGAGGATACTCCCGTCAGGATACAAATCCTCCCACATCTCAAATTGTGGATCGGAATGAAAAAGGGCATTATTTTTTGTCCAACTATAACCGATACGTTCGTTTGTTGGATTTTGTTGTGTTGCTATGCATCGTATTCTCATTGATTCACCACGAAACATTGTAACGCTCGGAGGTTCAAGTCGAATCGATGGCGGTGCGAGAACTTCAATTTTGATTGATTTACATATCTCAAGTCCCCAATCGGATGCCTATTGAAAGAAAAAAAATATTCATGTCTTATTAAACAATTTACACGGAAGAAGGAAAAGTTTAGTAAGCAGGATATACATGTATATTTGGGATAAACATAAAAAGTTCCTTTTTCCATTGCATACTGTGTACAGAAAAAAAGAAAAAGAATTTACCATTTTTTTTGCTACCGCTCGTCTTTCAATTGTAATTGAAAAGTAAATTTCAGAGATTGAAAAACCGTTAAAAATGAAATTTTAAAAATTTTAAATTTCCAAAATACGTTATTTTTAAAAATTTTGGAAATAATGTTTATACTCGAAATAAAAAGTTTTTTATTCCTAACTCTCAAAAATAAAAATCCAGAAGCAAGCAGCCATTGAATGAAAGAGAGAAAGAGGAATTGTTTAACAAGGCAAGAAAAGCTTCACAGCATTTTTTCAAATATTTCTGCACATTATTTTGGTATGTAGCATGAAGACACCCTCGAACAATGAGAACATTTGTGTTGAATAAACTGTTTTTCCCTCTCTAAAGTATAGAAAGAAAGACTTCCTATTGAGCTCTCTTGTTGTCTGATGCCTTTTTTTAAAAAAGCTCAAATGTTTTACCACAAAAGAAGTTAAGGAGAGAGCAGAAAAAATTTTATCTGTTTTGGGTAGATGGGAGAAAAAGTTTAACAACAGTAAAGAGAGAAAGAAGTATTTTTAGTAGAAGTGAGTGAATAAACTTTATTGTATGTATATACACATGTTAGAACTGTACATAGCTTTTTACTGTAAAGTATACAATTTATTTTCTATCTCTTCATGTTAACTCATGAAATTTAAAGTCACTGAAGAAGAGAAGAAGAAAAATAAATAATTTTTTGATACTGTGTAAATGAAAAAGTAGTTTAAATAGCCATTTGGGTTGAAATTGTTCAGTTTCAACTTTTAAATTGGACTTTGATGAAGAACTACAGAGATTAAGAATTTATTGCTTTTTCGAGTGTCGAATTGTAATTGAACTGACCAATTCCATGGAAATCATTCATTGCTGGTATCAGATTACAATCATTTGATCTGTTGCTCCCTTTCTCATTAAATAGAACAGTAAATAATGGAATCAAAGCTTATTATATGATTATACGATAAGAAGATTATGACCTGACAGTTTAAACTGATTCTTTTTTTCACTATCAAATGAATGCTGCTGCAGTTTCACAAATTAAAATTTATTTGCTTTGTACAAAAAACAATTTTCATAATGCATTACATTTACTGATGAATGTATTTGTTTATACATATTTGATACCATTTCATCAATTGCAAATGATTGAGTAAGCACAAAAATGGAAATTGAAAATCTCTTTAATCTTTTCGACAAATGAAAAAACATGAAATGGATTTAAAAGCACACACAGGCATAAAGTTCTTCAATGGAGAGATATGGCACTGCAACCATCCATCCATCGAGCTTAATAGCATAACGTATCTCTATGTTTACAGCATTAAATGAAATCCATTCTCATTTAATTCAATTTTTTCTACATTCATTCACTCTCTAGTCATACATGAGTGTACTTTTTTTGATGCTGTCGCTCTTTTTAGTATGGATCATAAACCTGCAATTCTCTTCGTTTCACCAAATGCGTTCTAATACATGAGTTAATTTTTTTTTGCTATGTAGTCCATTTTTTAGTATCTTTATATTGACAATAATGTGACACATTCTAAGATGCTAAGATTCTTTAAAAAATTTTTAAAATTGTAAACAAATATAAATTTGAATGTAATTTAAAAATTCTTTATATCATATTTATTATACTAAAATATGCGCTATAGCTTCAAAATTCACCACGCAAAGTTCTATTTTTACAAAAAAATTTTATCATTTTTCACATTCCTTCCTCCACACTTTTTTTCTCTCTCTTTCTATGTCTTTCAATCTTCAATATGCGATGATGTGCCAAATGCGATGACATAAAAGCAGTGAATGTAAAGCTAATTCATTTCACTACATATACACAAGCATGGACTGAACGAATAACTCACTTTTCACAGTCGCGAGTGAATAGTAGAAAAGAGAGAGTAGGTCGAATTATCATAAGATTACCATAAATCACTGCATGTGCGATCACACTGAATATTTACATGAAAAAAAATCTCCTTTCAACCATTTTACATTCATTGAGCAGAGGCAGTCAGGCATGGCGCGTGTGTGTATGAGTTTTTAACAAACATAATGCGACATATATTACAGTTTCACATTGTCGTACATCAAATGAATATGGCTCAGCTCATCCTTGCTTTCTAGTTTTTTTATGAAGTCATAACATTTTTTTTAGAAAGAAATTCTTTCTTTTTTTCTTTTTAGAGCATCCTCAATGTGCCATAAATTAAATTTTTATACAACTTATCATGAGAGAGAATAAAAATAGACATAGAACAGCATGAATGAAAGTATGTGTAAGCCACACTAGTGGTAGAAAAATTAAAGTCTCTTTAAATGAGCAAGCTAAAAAAAGAAGAGCGAATGTTGCTACCCTTTTCTCTGCCAACATAAAAAAGCTTCTTTCTCAAAAATTAAATTGGAAAAATGTTCGTGGGTGTGCTTAGCATTAAGCAGAAAATATTCAAAATACTTTCACAAAAAGAAATTTTGTTTATTTACATTTGAAGGAAACTACGTAGAAAATAATAATTAATCTGCGAATTAATAGCTTTAGCAAAAATTTCTAAAGAGTTTATTCTCGTTGATTGAAACTTTTTGCTCATATTATGAACTTCTGTACATAATAAAAGAGTTATAAAAATTTACCCTATATAAGTCTATCAAAAAGCATTTATGAAAGTTCATCGTCATGATGAAAGAGAGAAATATATAAAGCTTCATCAATTGTCCTTCAAATCCATTTGCCAAAAAGTTTCAACTCACTCACTTCCTTTTTTTTGCTTGGCCTCTTTCGACAATTTATTGCTGCTGATAAACACACAATGATGAGATATAAAAGAGTCTCTTTCTTTTTGTTTGATAAATTTTTTTTGATGATAAAGCCCATGGGCATGAGGAAGAAAAATAAATAGCACATACAGAGAAAAATATGAAATCTTTTTCTCTTTTATAACTTACAATAAACTTCCGTCATTTCGCAATATTTTATGTCATAAATTTTGTCCGCTTTGCAAATGTAAACAACAATAAATGGCTTGGGACTCAAATCATCGATTATTTATGAGATTTTAAAGATAAAATAGCAGCAAAAGCATTTCTTTATTTGTTAGAGATAATTTTGTAAAACTCTCAAAAATCAATTTATTCACTGTTGTATGGGCATAAATTTCTAAACCCTTTTAATTCGAGTGTTAGACAGAAAAAGAAGAGAAAAAAAAATGGAAATCAACTTTCAAACATGATTTATTTGTGCATCCTTCACCTAAATCTGTAGGTGTCATGTACCCTATGAAATAAAATTCATTTGCTGCTTGTGTTTGCCTATCCTTAATGTGATATTCTCATCTCTCTCTCTCTTTCTCTCTCTTTTCATTCTGCCTTTGAAGTGGATTCTTTCGATACCAAATCGAAATGAGAGATAGATTGAGAAGGGAAAAAGGAAGAGAATAGCTTTAATGCGATTACGATTGTCTGATCTGAATTGAGATGGGAATTAAATTTTCGGTAAAATCGATTGGAAAAAGCTGTCAGAAAATTACCAGTTTTGATCGGAAGAGAAAATATTTAAATTAAGTAACAAAAACCGGGGCAAAGAATTTTCACGATTTCGTCCTGATTCGCTTAATGCTGCTCGATCTGCAAATTTTTCACTTATTTGGCAACATTTTGAACTTAATTTCCAACTCCTTGTGAATATCACGTTGTTAAGCTTTCAATTTATTAGTTAAGTAATTAATTAATGGCTTCAAAGTTAAATAAGATTAACTCCACATGTTTTGTAATTATAACAGTTCACGAGGCATCAAAAATAATTCCATGTGCTTTTTTTCTTCAAATAAATCTTTTAGTTACTTAAGAACTTTTCTTCTGTACACAAAACAAAAACTTTTTCTTTCTTCTGCTCTTAAGAACTTACCTGACAAGTGTAATGACCACTATCGTGCTGCTCTGTTGAATTTAATCTCATCACAGATACTACCGTATAGCTGCCCTCATCAAACTTCCTCTGAACTGAGAACTTCCTGTAAATAATGGAACGAGTAAAGAGAAATAAGCATCATTAACACAATTGACTTAAATACAATGCTTTAAAAATGATGGTTGGTTGTTTTATTTCGCGTGAAAGGCTTATAATGAGGGCTTTCCTCAGTTGTTTACTTTTACCCACTTTTTTTCGTGAGAAACGAAATTGTTTAACATTTTTTCTCCTCTTCTTTCGGAAGGTCTCAAGTAAGAAAAAGTTCCTGTTTAAATTGACCCAATGGACGTTTGTCGAGATTTCATCAATATATAAAATTCTCATTTCTCCCTTTACTAGTAAAAAATTCACCAAACGCCTTGCGAATACATAAAAATACCCGCTTTATAAACCAAGTAAAAGAAAAATGCCGGAAGGATATTTATTTTTCATTTAAAGAAGGCTCCACACAAAAAAAGCGACGAAAACAAAATTCTTTTTTATTCTCGACTATAATCTCACATCAAAATCAATTTTCAACAATGAAAAATCCTTGTTGAATATGCTGTGAGCATACTACAGAATACTGACCTTATTGATTTGGTCGCATTTAATAAGAAACCATTTTTAAACCAACTGAATTTTGTCTCGGCTGATCCCTGTGCTGTACATTTTAGAATTAGGTCATCTCCTTCACGTAGTGGAGATTTCTGCCTCGCTACTAGTGACTGTAAAAATAAAGAGAAATGAGAAAAATCGTTAATGAGTTGCAGGATCAAGCAGGAAAAAAACTCGATGGAAATGCTTGTTGTTTCATCATACAACAATTAATGCAAGAATGCTTGTGGGCAAATGTAGTAGTAAAAAGTTAGTTTGTTGTTTGCATGGATATTCTACAGCTATCTATTGTTGTAACAATTACGAGCTAATTACACTGTGAATGAATGGATAACGAGAGGAAGTGTTTATTTGATGGAATTTTTAAAGCTTCGTTATTTATGAATGTTTCCTGGGAAAATATAAATTCCTATAAAATTCATATCCTAATGTACTTCCATTTAACTTTTTAATAGAGATAAAAACAAAAGTTATTATTTTAAAAACGCTTCATTTAATTAAAAACTCTCATGGAAACACCGAATATAAAGTTCAGTGTTAAAAACTTTTCATTATATTTGATTTTCATTGCATGCAAATAGTAATTGAATAAAGTAGCAAAAATTCATCAAGGTAATTAATTCCAACTTATGAAAATAATTTTCATGTGAAAAGTTGAGCTCACATGTATTGTTTTTACTAAAGATAGAAAATAATTGAATTGTTATGAAGAGATGTTGCAGAGATAATTAAATCTTGACAGGTGTTTTGTGTGTAATTTACTTAAATGAAAGTTAATGAAAATTTTTTGATGTTAGAAGTGGCAACTTTTACATTTCTTAGATAAAATTTACAACATTAATGCGTGTTAGAAAAGCATTTTCGTGTTTCCTCATAAATAACGATATGAAAAAGAAGAAAAAGTTTTTTTGGTTACTTTTCTTGCCTTCAATTTATTTCTTTATCTCCCTTCATTTCTATCAACTAAATTATGTTGTACATTGTAATTTAATATATTTCAAGAGTAAAGTTATAATTGAAGTTTGATATGTTATTCTAACATTGTTTGAATTTTGTCTCAAGTTAAAAATATTCCCTTTATTTTTGGACGAGGAAGTTTTGCGAGTTTACCACCAGTCATCACTCTTGAAGCCTTAAGTTTCTTCAAAATTACTTCATTTGATTTCTTCTTTAATTTCAAATTTGTTACTTGGCTTTTAATTTTCTGCACAACATTCTCACAATAAACTTTAATTTTTTCCATCATCGATTTCACTACCATAATATTTCTGTCATCTGCAATTTCTTCAATTAAGAGTTCAATTATTTTAACAAAAGCTTCAATTGCAAGGTTTTGTACATGAATGATTGTGTCAATATTGCTATTTAAATTCTTTAAAGCTTCCTTTTTCCTATTGACAATCACGCAAGAATCTAATGAATGCAATTTGTTGTTGCTAATGCAATCAGGCGAAAGTTCAATTTGCAAGTATTGCTCGATAGTTTCAATTTTACTCATTAGATTGATACTGTCAGTTTCATTTCCGCTTGTGTCTGTAATTGTCAATATATGCTGAAGGCTGTTTTGTATTTTTTCGTTTAGATTTAGCAATTTTGTTATTGTCGAAGTGTTTTCGAAAGTGTCAGAGAGGGATTTGAAAATGAATGTGCGATAATTTGTGCTGATGTAGCTTGAAATGGTCATTGTCCTTTGTACAAACATTGGACAGTTTTGGTGAACTGTGAGAAGTTGAGCTGTTTTGATTTTAGTTGAAATTCGTAAAAAGAATTATTACAATTTTTATAAAAGTGGAATTTTGTCAGTAAAAATTGTTTAAATTAAAATAATTACGTAATAAAATAAATAAATAAAAGAAACAGACACATGACTAAAGTGAAAACGTAATATGTAAAGTATAATAACTTCATTTGTAAATAAATATTTCATAACTTATAAACAATTTTGCATTTGACAAAAATTCAAATAATAAATAACAAATGTTTCTCACCGTTTGATGTTTTTATCATAATATGGACAACAATAAATAAATTGAGAAAGAACTTCATTTAAACAACAGAAAATATTTCTTTCTTCTTGAAATTTCAGTAGTAAAATAATTGAGAAATAAAAAAATTAGCGTCGTCTGCTTTTAAAGTTTGAATGACAAAAACATACATTTTTAATAACATCTGTTTCAATATCGTTGAGTATAGATGAAAAAACAAGCTTATATTGCTTCACGCAATGTTCAAAAGAATCTTTCTCTCTCTAACGAGGGATCCTTCTCGAAAAAATTACAGAGGTGTGTTTGAATGTGCTATAAATCTTGATTCGTACCTGTAAGATCAGTCCCGGCTCCTGATATAAAGCATAATGTGTTGATACAAGCGAAAAATTGCCAATTCGTCCCTTTTCCACCATACGATTGATTGCCTCTCGCACTCTAATAGAATCACCTTCAGCACCAAAGAAGTGAAACGTTAAATCATTTTCTGATGATCTGCCAAACGTGTAAGAGATAAAAAACAGACATATTATGAGTGCGTGTGAATAAAAATTCAAATTAAGTGTTATTGATTGTTTTTCTAGAGAAAAAGGTTCTTATTTAAAGGTGCTAATATGATGAGGGTGTTATTAAGCTTTCAATAAAAGCGCAGTAAAACTTTTTCTTTAAATTGATGATGATGACATAGAATGATGCGAAATAGATGAATAATTTTGAGCGAAAAAGAAGAAGATCAATCGGGAAAAAAAGTTTGAATTTGTTCGTTCCTTTTTGAGTTCTTTCAATCTCAATTCATGAATTTTCCTCCTTCTGCTTTCTAGAACAAACTCATAAAACTCATAGAAAGAAAAAAATTTGATTTAATGCCATCGTCATCAGCAATAAGTTGAAAGAGCCAAAAATGGATTGATTCTAAAGATTTTTACGATTCAATTCAATTTAATCAATGATAATTTCTTTCCTAGCTTTACTTTATTTCATAGATTTTGATAACATCAAAGTCATGATAATAATAATCATGTTGAAGTGCGGAATCTGATCAATCTTAGATTGAGTCACGCAAAAGGTTTTCTACGTATATGTGAACGAAATGACTTGCTTTTCAATCTGTTTGATCGATTCTCTTTTTTTTCTCTCTATCGGTAGGGGAAAAAGCTTCTGCTGCCTTGTTACAACATCATCTCATATCATCGCTTTTACATATGTTTTGATTTTCCATTACCATACTTACGTTTTACTGAATATTTCTAAATCATTGATTCTACTTATATTTGAATTCCTTAGAAATCGACTTATCTGCGGAAGAGAGAAAGAGAAAAAGGTGTAGTAAAAGTGAAAGACAATCTTAATATAAGGGAGAGAAATTTCCTTCCGATGGAAATGCCTTCAGACAAATGAAACACGTGTGTGAGCAAAATAAGAATGAATATATATAGCATCTAAATATCTTAGTAGCTTACGCACTGCTGTTGCTTCTTTTTTCTCTTTAAAGCACGCTTTATGTATGCTGCGGTAGAAAGAAGGTTAAGTTCTACTTTTTTCTCCATTTATTGTAATCAGAAACCTGCCTCGTTGATGGACGATTAATCTTTACCGCCAATGGCTTTAGCAATGATTCATGTATAATGCTGAGCTATATATTGAGCCAAAATAATTGTCATTGACATGCAAATGATGAGCATATGCAAAACAGTATAGCATATTTTATTTAAATTTAGCCAAAGACACGCTAGCTAGCAATATATATTTGAGTCCTTGCTCTCTTTTCATATGCCAGCGTAAAACAACTAAAATAAAAACTTTTTTAAATGCAGGATTTTTCCTTTTTTTCATTTTAAAATATTTTGAATGTATGGAGAAACTTTATCAATCTCCATTGAACAGTAGCCATTTGCAAACGTGACTTTATGACAATATCGAAGTATGAAGTGTATATGAATATGGCGTGATTTTAAATAATTGTCTTCTGGTATGAGAAATATAAGAAATTTGCCTCCCGATAAATCTACAAAATTTATCACAAAACAAAAGCGAACAATTCACTTTGGCATTGTAAACAAATTAACGCTCTTCTTATTATTCGCAATTTTGCGTGATTCAATTTTAATGAACAATTCTCCGCCTCACTTTAGATTTATGAATGCTTGAAGAGGCGTAGAAGCATAATATTGAAATTTCTGCATGCTGCTTTCTGAGAATGTTTGCTATAAGACAATTGAAAATTGCTGCCAACACGCAGGTGGGATAATAATGATACCGAGAGAGTCATATTTGATTTTATGATTTTCTCCTTCGCAAAATAGTAAATATTATTGAAATTGCTTTCGTTTAAATTTTTAACGAACTTTTTAAATTTTGAATTTAAATATTTTACAAAAAAAATACGTTACATAATCATTTGTGACTTCTTTCAGATTTTTTCTCAAAGTTTCTTTTTAATATGAAAAAGTGGCATTAATCTTACAGCTCACTAAATCATCTTACATACTTTTCCATTTCTCACTTCCTTTTCAATCTACACCTAATGCTTATTTATGACACAATGATAAAGAAAAGAAAAAAAGAGTGAAAAACAGCGAACGTGAGAATAAAGATGGGATTAAGACACATGTTGAGCTCATATAAATAAGAAAGGTAGAAAAAGCTTTACATAAAGTTATTAGCAACTTAATTTCATTCGCTTATGAATATGAGCTTTATCAACGCATTTTTTATAAGAAGATTGTTAAGCCTTCACATGAATAATTTCTTAAATTAAATTCTTCTTCTTTTTTAATTTTAAAAATTTCTCTCATGTTATGTGGGATTTTGAATGTCAATTTCATGACGTTCTTGAATGTTATTTATTTTACTACCAAAACAAAATATTGTACGTGAAATTTCTCAAATTTCAACAACAAGAGCTACAAATGTGAATAACAGCAAAATCATTGAAATCTGATCTTAATTTAATCTGTTCATTAATTTTCTTCAATCAAATCAATCTCTTTTCGAGAAGGATTTCATTCCATTGCCTCAACAGCCTATATTCAACCCCCAAGAGTGAAAAAACAACAAAACAGCAGAAGCAGCAACTGACTGGTAACAATAACATCAGTGATATCATTTCATTCTCTATGTGTGTGCGAAATCGCATTCTTTCAATAAATTTCATTTCGTTTCAAGAGTAAAGCCAGAGAAAATCAGAAATGTGTGCTTGATATAAAAGATAAAATTTATGTATGTTCTTTTGGGAAATTAAAGCTGCTGCGTTTGCGTTTGTTGAAACAAGATGTTTTCTGCACTCATACACACGCATCCCTATCCATTCGCACACGTGTTTGTACTCATGTAGATACATTCATGTTACTCTCTTCCCTTCGTCTACATTTAATGTGTTTATTTTTGCTCATTTTCATTTTTCTCCTTTCTTCTTCAAGACATTGCTCTTGTTACATTTTTTCATTTACATATTATTCCATTTATTTTTTATGCTTCAAAGAGAGGAAGTGAAGATGATGACTTGAAATATTAGCTACTGAATCATAAAATATATTATATTCTTCACTCTTCAAAATATTTTGCGTGTATCTGAGTGTATTGCGTTTTGCAAACAAATCTTAAATATCAATATTGAAAATTGAAGAAATCTATTTTATTTATTTTAATGAAATTTAAGATATTTTTCCTTCCTTCCTCTCTCTATATTTTTATTCAATGTTGAAAATTTATTTCATTGACTTCTTTTAAAAGCAAAAATAAATTTTGTGACTTTTGAACCAGAATTTTTCCACATCATTTCCTTTTTTTTTCTTTTTAATAGATTGTGGTCAAACTTTGAAATAATTCGGATTAAAAAGCATTTTATTTTTACTGCAGCTTAAAAATTTAAAACTTTGTAAGCATAAAATTTAAAATTAAATCAGCAAAAATTCTTAATTTCTCAATAAAGAAGAAAGAAATTTTCATTTTATTTCTAATAAAAAAACTTTAGACAGACAGACAATTACGAAACAAAAAAATGCTCCTTTTGTAAGCCGGCATATGCTGTACCTTCAAAAAAATATTTATTTTTTCACCTCCTCTCAATATTTTTTCTCCATCCAAAAAAACAGCATCCATTGAGCCATCTCAATAATTTATTGACTTTTCTCCCTTCAATGTTTCTTTCTTTTGTACATCGTAAATGTCCATGTCCGAAGAAGGTCTATTTATATACATTTGCAGGCTAACATCCTCCTTTTTCCTCTTTTGACACGCATTACAAAATATATTACTGAATTTTTTTTATATTGCAAGCATAACCCCTCAAATATGACATGTATCAACGCCTTCTCCTTCCACTACTTCTACTTGAAGAGATCTTGCAGGCACATCTTTTTCTCTCTTTAGGAAACCTTTTTTATTTCTTACATTTGTCCATTATTTTCGTTGTCCTTTCTTGCACTTGTAGAAATGGGTTTTTGTTCGAGTGTTGACAAATAACACATATGAAGAAGCAAAAAACTCAATCTTGGTATCGTCTTTTGGGTCATAATTCGTTTATCATAACATTTAAGATTTTATGAATGTGATATTTTGAATATCTTTATATGTCAAGGCAAATTTATTGACATAAATCTATGAAGTTCATGTAGGATGAAATTTATTTTGTCCTAAATTTAACTACAATCAGCTGTGACTTTTCACACTTCAATTTTTTTCATTTTTAGAAAAAAGAAATAATAGAATGTTTTGATTTGATATTAAAATAGTATAAACAAAATGATTATTGAATGTTTTTACATCTGTTTTTCTTTCCAAGACTTATAAAACAAATAAAAGTCAGAAAATTTCGTTACTTATTAATTTTTTTTGTGATGCTCAAATTGTTTATATTTTTAAAAGTTGATTTTAACAAAAATTCTTTATTAATGAAATATTCTTTCCTAGAAATAATCATGTAAAACTTCCAAGAGTCACAAAGATAAAGTTTCATTTTTCTCCATAAACAAATTCGCATAAGGCACAATAATTCAGGAAATTTCTCTCCCCAAGTTTTGGTCAATGAGATTATGAATTTTCGGGTTATGACAAATGCAGATGTTCATTGAAATGAAACTTACATATTTCTCGAGCAATGCTGCAAAATGTGGATTTAACTTTTTCTTTCCATCGCTACTGCTGTCGCCCGATGTGATTATTGTTGCATTTCCTAGTCTCAGTGTGACCTCATATCTTACCCGTCCATGTCCTGATGATGATTGCCAGTGGTGTTGGGGAATAATTTGTTAGTTGAAAGGAGAGAAAGAAAGAGAGATAATTTTAATTGAAAGAAAAGCAGAATGACATGTTTGTTAATAGCCTCAATGGAATTGAAATAAGAAGAAATAGAAAAGTAAGTCGAAATTCTTTAACTAAAGTTTTTATTTTCTTTTTTGTTTCAATTTAATTTATGATTCAACCGCCAAACAACAATTGTTACATATTTGCAGCTCAAAAATAAAAAGAGAAAACTGTCGAGAATAAAATTGTTATTGCTGATAAAAGACGAAATAAAAATTTAAGATATTTAGACATTCAATTAAATTTTACTACTTTCTTACTCACTCCCATTCGTTCATTCATTCTTATGTCTTCAATTTGTCCCTTAATATCTTCATGCACATAAACGTAAATTGCAAACTTTTTTTTTCATCCGCCACACGCGATGATAATAAATCTATGAGAGAGGAAAAATAATTTTTCTGCTTCTGCTCGCTCTTTTTTCATTTGATTCTAGTGAGAATAAAGTGAAAAGGCTATGAAGCTTTGAGTTTTATTTTTTCAGCACTATTTTATCTAAAACCAACCCCTTTCAACTAAAAGGAGTGATAGTATGTAACTAACTGTCGACGACGATGAAAAAAATCTAATTTTTTCCCAAGTGCTTTATGTAGCGAATGCCATAAAGCAACAACTATGAATTTAATGTAAATGCTTGTCGTGTTTATTTGTTCCTCTTTCCACCTACTCACAATTTACTTTTTCTCTCGTGCAATAATTCCTGCTCTGCTGCTGTAGCGATAAAAAGAAAATATAAACGAGGTTTACTGTCAAGTACAGCAAGGCTTAATCTGTTAAACATCAAATTATTGCATAAAAGAGAATAACAGAACGCTCTTCAAATCTCTAGATGGAAAGTCAAAGTATTAAGAATTAAATGAGGCACTTAAGGGAAGGTGCTTAGTAGCTTTGCGTCTTTATCCACTGAGTAATATTAAAAATTTTGATTTTAATGAAAATGATTGAAATGGATAGAAGATGATGTTGTTGTCAATCTGTGCAAAAAAGTACTTGCATAAAAAATTAAGGATCCTATAAAGTTTTTAAATCAACAGAGTCAAGATATAAACACTGATATTGCTTTGGAAACCTGTACGATTTTGCCAAGCAACTGTAAATCATTTCAAAAATAATAAAAGTTTATAATGAAAGAGGAAAACTAAGGTTTATACTAAATTTAGAAGCTCCCATTTCCTAGTGAAATTTTGTAGTAAAAAAATATCGTTACTGTTGGAAACTTACATTAATTTTTCAATTTAAAGTTAAAAATAAATTGTAAAACGTTCCCTTCAAAAGGCTTGCAACCGACATTTTCATCAAACTACCAATCAAATTTTCAACCAACCATAAAAGAATAAACACACACTTTATACGACTCAATTTTCTTTCCTTCTATAAAAAAGCAAGATGGGGTACAGTTTCACATCAATGTCTTTACTTTTACCTATTTCATTGTTTTGATGGCAACTACACAGCTCTATATTGTTAAGGTCGTTTAAGCATTTATTAGAGCATGAAACATAGTCTATGCTATCGTCACTTGTCGTTGAGTCTTTTGATGATAAATTACATTCTGTGGAAAAGTATAAAAATGAAATATTCATACCTCTTAACCATTTCTCTTACTCACCATTCTCATCATTCAAAAATTCGTGAGTTTCACACTTATTGCCTCGGTATGCGTAAGGACACAAACATTTAACATTCAAATCGCCAACGTGTCTGTAATAGAAAATAGAAAGAGTTTTATAAGAGGAAACTAATGTGTGTAGGACGATAGAGGAACTTACTTGCATACACCTCCGTTTTCACAATACTTTTTGTTGTTCGTACACAATGGACCTATACTACAATCAACTCCAGAGTATCCATCGTAACAATGACAGTAATAGGACCTGAAAAAATAAAGAAATTTTTATTTATGGAAAAGTTTACTGTTGAATAATTTCATTTGGAGTCATTTAATTTGAAGACAAATCTTTTATTGCACTCTTCATGACTTATAAATTAGAAATTTTTAGCAAAAACATCAAAATTATGCTATAACATGAAACTTTCAGACATTGCTAAAAGGAGAAAAAGTCTTATAATTCATTAGGAGACTATAAGAGACAAATGAAGGTCACAAATAATAAGAATCCTCTGTTCTGTACTTTCTTTCTTAATTGTTCATTTTACGAAAGATGCTCTCGCTCTGTGTAGTAACCAAAAAATAATAAACATTAAAAAGCTTCAAGCAGAAGAAAACAATGTTCATTTCTCGTGAGAACAATGCTCGAAAGTCCATAATGTCCATTAATAAACTCACATTTCTGCATCGTCTCTTTTCTTATTTAAGCTCAAAGGTTATGAACTTTCTGGGGCCAATTCAAACTTAACAACCTTGACAGCAGCGAATGGCAAGTGTTTGTTAGAAATTGCAAGATCGTTAATTTCTCTACGGAATCAACAAAGGTTGCGGACCTTCCTGACTATTTATCACTAAGCCAAATAAGCAAATTACTCGTCGAGGAGTAAGAAAAGTTGTCAAGAATTTCCTATTGAGCAAGACGAAGCATGAAAATTCGAGCAAACAAGCGCAAAAGCAACAACAACAAAAATTTTAGCTACCGCTTTTGAAATATGGTGATTTTCGTTACTGGCATATTTCATGTGAAATCAACATGCAAAAAAGGCAAAGCAGAGAGAATTTTTTAGGAAATTTTCACACTTATTCGATGCCACCAGTTTTTGACTCTTCGACCGTGATAAACTGATTTCACTCAAAAAGTGAGAAAAACAAGAGCAAATGCTCTACATTTTACCGAATAAATTTTCGCTTTGATGTGTAAATAGACGAGAAATCATAAGATTTTCTCTCTTGCATGTCAATGATATCGAGTGAAAAATACTTGATGGCATGAGAATTTACTTTTTCTCCCTTCTTTATGCTCGTGAGTAAAAATCTCGTTTAACAAGATTAAAATTGAGCAAAATATTTATGAGGAATTTTGTAACTCAAATGAGATGAATTCAATGACTTTCGATATTTTTGACGCTTTTCAACTTAACTTATCTGAGATATTTAAAGAGTCAGTGATTGATATTTGAAGTTTGTCAAAATTTTTGTTTTAGCAGTGAAAAGAGCATTGAGATGAAAATTATTTCTCAAGAGACTTGAAATTCATTCGATTCAATACCCATGTCAAAAACGGTCGAATAAATAGAATATTTCTAGATTTGCAAACGAAGTCTGTTGCTGTGAGCTATTTCTGTCACATACTCTTCTTAAAGTATTAGATGCATTTTGAGCTTTCATAGAATTATCAATGTATTAATAAAAATAAAATATTACCGTGACATAAACATTTCATCAAAAATCAATTTTTGTACTCATTCAAAGAAAAGAAATTAAATAATAATGAACAAATCAAGCATTTTAACAAATGCTGTCAATGATTTTCTAAATTTAATGAAAGGAAACGCAGAAATGAAGCAAAATGTCAAATAAATTAAAATCTCATAATTGTAAGCTACTTAGGAAAGAATATTATATTCATACATATCATTGTGAACTCATAATTGAATCGAAAAAAATGTGCTTGGGATCTTTTTCATTCTCAACTTCATCTCAATTTAAATATAATGGCATTAAAGAGAGCTAGCGATAAAAATTTCTTGACATCATTATTTGCTTAATTTTCACAAAGAGCTAATTTTCATTGAAGAAAGGAAATTTCTTTCGATTCCACAAGCTGACGAATATTGAAAATCAAATTGAATCTTTTGTGCTTCTTTCAAAGAGAAAAGTCAAGTGATGTTGATTATTAAATTAAAATTTCAATAGATTGTCGTCTTAAATACGATAATATAAACTATTTCTAGTATATATCTTCATTGATTTGTTTGTTGAATTTTTAAGTAAGATCAAATATGATCTTTTATTTTTAACGATCTTTTTAAATTATTCAAAAATTAGTCAGCCCCCTAAATTTTAAAATTTTAAGCGCTGTATTTTTTCAACGTCAATAACAAACATTTTTATCGTAAAAATATTTTCATGATTACTTAACTTTAAAAACATAAAATCAAATTAAAAACTTATTCATAAGTTTTATATAAGTATATTTATCACTAAGATATTGAAGTCTAATGCTGTAAATGCAAAGTCTGTGAAATTTCTAAAATTGCGAAAAGTTGAAAATTTTTGTGCCATTGTTTTGAAGAAATAACTTTAAAAACAAAATGGATAAAAGTGCCAATTGGCTAGATTATGATTCAGATGAAGGTAAGTAAATGAGAATTTTATCTCTGTAAAATTTAATTTATACTTATTTATTTTCATTAAAGATGATAAAAATATTAAAATTTCGAAGCTAAGTATTGATGAATCAATCGAGTATAAAGAATCAAAGGAAAATAACAAACGGTTGGAGCTTAAAGAAACAACTGCTGAGCAAACAAATAAAATGATAACACGGCAAGATTCAAAACGGAAAAAAGAAGCTGTAGAAACATCAAAACAGCAACAAAAAGCTCAAATGAAAAATGTATTAAATGAAGAAAAAGAAATTTCTGAGGCACAATGGGAAAAAAGCTTTATTGATGAATTGAGTCAATCTGTTTTGGATATCTCACCACCACCAGCATCACCACCAGATATGAATAAAAGTTATTTAAATGCGTCATTCTTACAATTATCACAAGATTCAAATCCTGATGATCTGAATCAATCAATACATGAATTGTCACAAAAATTAGAGACCTCTGCTAATGGTGTGCAACTAGTCAATAATGTTATTAAAACTGTAATTTCGAAAACAAATAGTGATAATGATGATCGTGTTATGCAAGATGTACAAAATTCACAGAAAAAAGAAAAAGTAATTAAGGTAAGAAGCAGAAGATTTTTAGTTAAGACCACTGCCTATTTAAATCTACTTTCTTCTTTCAAATATAGATCGAAAAAATTAAATTAATTACTAAAGCTGTAAAAAATGAAATACAGAATATTTCTGCACAACGTAAGACAAGTCAACGTTCATCACCATGTGATTCAAGGGATTCAAACAAAAGTAATTCAAATGTGTCAAATAACTCTTCAACAAAAAGCACTTTATCAAAATCTGATAATAAGACGAAAGTTACTACTAAAAGAATTAGAGAAATATCAACAGGTCCTGAGATTTGGCATTCAATGGATCATTACCGTGAATTATTTAGACCTGATGATAATTCAATTCCTCTCCCGAAAAAAGCTCGTAGTTCATCGCAAGCTAGTTCATCTTTCAAAAAGAAATCACAACAGTTGTCCAGATATAAATCTCTATTTGATCAATCTATTACACATACGACAACAATGATAGATTCAACTCCAACATCATCAAAACGTTGTATGTCACGAAAAGAGAATGAGTCAACTAAAACATTGAAAAGATCCATGGACTTTTTAGAAGAAGAAAAAGAACTTTCTAATACTAAAATAAGAAAAACCGAGATATTGTTTGATGATTCAGATGATAGTATCGATGGTGAAAATTCTCTAAACTTTTTAGTGAAAAGAGATGTGAAAACAAATGTTATTACACCTGTTGCATCAGAACCAAACACGGCTGTTCAAATAAGAAAAGAAGAGAATAAGAAAGAAATTGAATGTAACTTAGGTCAAACTACAGCAAATTCTTCAATGCAATCACCAAAAACTCCTTTAATGACATCAACTCCGTTTGTTAAACGTTTTAATCACAGTTTGTCATCACAAATTAGGAAGCCAGAACCGATAATCAATGAGTTTTTGCTAACGCAATATGATTTGGAGATAAATTATGATGAAATACGTCAGGTAATGTCAAAAATATATTTTTCAAAGGTATTTTATTAATTATTTTGTTAACACTATATAGATTGAAAAAGAAATTGAACTTAAAGATAAAACATCTAAGAAAGATGAGCAAATTGGTTTTGCTTTTGCATCTGGGAAAAACATCGTTGTAAATGATCGAGTTTTATCAAATATCAAAGATAAATTTAAGAAAGAAGAGAAAAAGACCGTTAGATTTAAGGAAATAGACGATAATTTATCAATTGGTCCCTGTGAAACTACTATAAATAGTGTTATACAATTAAATGAATCAACACTTAAATCAAAAGCGCCGCCACAAAATGCATTTGGTTTTGCATTTGCATCTGGTAAAAATATTGCTGTGAATGATCAAGTTTTGTCAAATATCAAGAGCAAGTTTCAAAAAGAGGAGGAGAAAGTTAAATTTAATGAAATTAACGAAAGTTCATTAGATGACTGGCCTCAAACTACTACAAACATCACAATACAATCACCAAAAACTCCACTCATGACATCAACACCATTTGTTAAGAAATCTGTTCAAAAAACTTTGTCATCAAAAAGTCTATCATCAAAATCAATAGCTAATGACTATTTACTTACGCAATATGACATGGAAATAGATTATGATTATATTGATCAGGTAATGAAATTATTTTTACATAGTAATTTTAATTTATCAAATATATTTCTTTTAATGAAGGTTGAAAAAGAAGAGACACTCAGAAATAGTAAATCTAATGATAACGATCTACAAAATGGATTTGGTTTTGCATTCGCATCTGGTAAAAATATTGCTGTGAATGATAAAGTTTTATCAAATATCAAGAATAAATTTCAAAAAGAAGAGGAGAAAGTTAAATTTAATGATATTAACGAAAGTTCATTAGACGACTGGCCTCAAACTACTACTAACATCACAGTGCAATCACCAAAAACTCCGCTTATGACATCAACACCATTTGTTAAGAAATCTGTTCAAAAATTCGTGCCAAATATTCGAGATGAAAATAATGAAAATCATGATATAACAAATAACATTTCAACACCAACTAGTTCAAACAAAATATCATTGCAGCCTGGTATTAGTAATTCTAATCAAATACCTCAGAAAACTATTTTTGATGAAGAAACTCAAATAGATTATGAAGTAATAAATGATGTATGCTCAAAAATCGAGATGGCTGAAAATGTAAGGTTTGCGCGAGAAAAAGAACTCAAAAATCAAATTGAATTTATATCAAAAAAGACAAAAGTTGATGAACCTCAATACAATTATGGAAAACTTTACATTATGAAGAAACAAACGAATCGATTAAAGTTGAAAAATTTTCATTCAAATTTCAAAATTAAATTGAAAGAATCTATGGTTAACAAATGTGTTCCATATTCTCAAATAATTCATCATTTATTTGATATGAGTTCCTACACGAATGATCCGCATAATGAAATTTTTGTAACAATTGCTGATGATGCAAAATTGGTATTTAATTCAAAAAATTCTGGAATGGTTGGTTATAACGAGATAAAACATAGCTTTCTTGCTATGAGAGGAATAAAAGCAAGACAATTGCCAGATGCTTGGGTTAAAAATGCATATGAAATGATATTTTGGAAGTTAAATTTCATGGAAAATTTTCTAGAGAAAATTGACGAGCATATGGCTCTCAATCCTGAAAATATATTACTTCAATTGAAATATCGTTATGATCGTGAAATACATCGATTCGAATCTCCTTCATTGCGTCAAATTTTGGAAAAAGATATACCAGCGTCTCAACGTATTGTGCTCAAAGTTTTAAATATATCTTACACTTCTGCAAATGGTTATGAATTAGAATTAACTGATGGCTGGTACAAAATCAAAACTCTCATTGACTCATGTCTTGCTGATGCAATTGATAAATCTAAAATACAAGTTCATTCAAAACTTTTGATATGTAATATGGAATTGAAACAAAGCATGAACGATAATAATATCTTCCTTTTGATAGAATCATCAACATTGAAAATTTATGGAAATTCTACAAGACTAGTCAATTGGGATACGAAATTAGGTTTATGTAAAATTCCTATTCCATTTAGAATCACTTTAGATTCTGTAAAGAATACTGGTGGGTTGATTGGAAAATTACATGTTGTAATTACGCACGTTTATAGTCCAGTTTATGTTGAGACTGTTGAAGATAAACGAGGTAAGTTTAAATTTCAAAAAAAAAATAATCAAAAATTTATTTAATATTTCTTTTTCACAGTTTACAGATCGGAAAGAATGCAAAATAAATTCGAAGTTGAGAATGAAGTAGTGCTTCAAAAAATGTATGAGAGACTTCGTGAAAAAGTTTTGGATAAAATTTTAATTGAGCTTAAAAAACGACATAGAGAAATTTTACAATATCCAAAGGATAAGAAATTGACAATAGAAGATATTTGTGATTTTTTCGAGGTTGATACTGAAAGTGAATATGCTTTAAAGTTGATTGAGAATTTGTCTAATGCAGATTTAGTAAGAATTAACAATATCATTGTGAAGCGAAGATCTAATTTGGAAGATAAAATTAAAATTCTTATGAAAAATGAATCGGAAAGACAAATAACGCAGCTTATAAAATTTAGAGCAGTTGATGCTGATAATCCAAAATCCGAACGTTTGATTTGTTGGTGGCATCCTAATGAAGAAGTTATCGAAATCATAAAGCAAGGAAAGATGGTTGAAATGGTAAGAGCATCAACAGATAACATAAATATTATTGGAAATCAAAAAACTATCATCAAAGAACTGAAAAAGAAACAAGACATGACCAAATTCGATTCATATTTTCGTAAAGAGACAAAGTTTGCAGACATCAATGAAGACTTTTCACCAATGCACAATGAATTTGATATAGCGTGTGCAATAATTTACATTGCTGAACCATCAATGTATAAAAATCAAGAAATTTTCCTTGCAGATGAGCATTGTAACATTCTTTGTGTCAATTTTTATATTGATATTTCTGAATATGCATATGATAACGTATTGACTGAGGGAAAAATTCTTTATGTTCGCAATCTACAATGGCGAAATTCTTTTCGCAAGCCACATTTAAATATACCAGAAGCATTTGCAGTTGCTGATTTAACAACATTTGTTACAAATCCAGCCAAATTAGCCGAAAAACAACGTGTTGATGAATTGACAAATGCAATTAACAGCAATCCAGAATATATGGAGACATGTAGAGAGAAAATCGTGAAACTAATTGGTCCAGTAAATTTTAATAAAGAGAATTCGTCAAAAAAGTATGCATTTTTGGAAAAGATTGCATTACCTCCAAAACCTCCATTACATTTGTGCTTTAGTGATGATTAAATATATCATGCATATATTTTTTTAAAATTTCTATTTAATGAAAATAAAAATTAAGAGAACAAATATGTGCTTTAATTTCATTTTTCCTTTAAATGTTTTGTTATCAGAGGCGATGAATGCACAAAACAGAATTATCAAATGTAAAGGATAAATTTGTCTATGAGAGCCAATTTCCAAGTCAGATTTTGTCGACACAAACTTTTTCTCTCTTCCATCCTCATTTCCATTACTCAGCTAAAAAAAAGTTTTCTCTATCTCAAATAAAAGTTTTTAACTATCTCGCTTTGTTGCATGCACGCAAAAAAAAAGAGAATTTTTAAATTTATTTTTTAACTTTTCCTTCATTCTTTATCTCATTGCATGCTTCTTTTATTTCTCATTTTGCAAACGAGAGAGAAGAAAAATTTCAATTATGATTCTTATCATGCAGTGCACTTTATAAATGGCTCTTTTATTTCACTCATTTACACAGTGAAAACATCATCATTATTGTCGTCATGTTACTGTGTGGTTGTCGTCATAATCATAATTTTAAATAAATGTCGGTCATGAAGAGAGGAAAAAATGGATTGAAATGGGATTTTGGCATTGTCATTATTTTGTAATTGTGGGATTTGCATTTTACAATAATTTTCATGAGAGTTTTTAAACTTTTTTGGTCAAAAACTTAAGACATTTATTCAAAATAGGTTGAAAAATTATTTAAATGACTTCAAAAGTAATAAAACTTACGTAAAGTTGTGAGTTGCATAGCAGTTGCCAAGAAAGCTACATAGTTGAGAATTGCATTGATATGCTTTCGGAACGTCAACCTCATATGTGATATTGAAACCGTAGACATCTAATAAATGGTCCATGACGCGTAAATGCGTTCCATAAACAGAGGTTTCTAATTGAAAACTAATTTCTAAGAAAGGCGAATTTGCTTGAACTGATGCAGTCCGCGTGACATTGTCTTCTTTCACTACTGTCACCATCTCACTAGGTACTTTAAAGTCATCGCTATAGTACATATACTCTTTGAATGTAAGTCCACTGAGAACATATTGTTGTGTTAAGTAGACATTAATGGAAACATTTGGCTGTCCCCATGATGATGTTGAGGCATCAATAATCCAGACACATGAAATTGGCACATAAAAGGGATTTGGAAAATTTGGTGTTTGGATGATGCCACGTTTTTCTGTTAATATTCCTCCGCATGGTGCTGTCGTTGGGTTTTTAGAAAAGAATGCTGATGGCTCTGCTGATACAATTCGCATTGTACTTTTACATTTGGCAAATATAACAGCCAGTATGAAGTAAATTAATTTGTATAAATTCATTTCACATTATACTTTGATTATCCAGCTGCTTTTATTTTTATTTCTTTCGTTGACTTCTTTTATAGTTTTTTTTCAGCTATAATTGTCTTCCATATCTTACAATCTGCGAAAAGAAAATGAGAAAAAAAGAATTTCTATGAGATATGGCAATTAGTTTAATGACATTTTATATAAAATCGCCCACTAACGACTTTTATTGACGCACATAGAAGAAATCAGAATGAAAATTTATTCAAGACGCAAAGAGATGACTTTTTTTCTTCTATTCTCTTGTCAGAATAAGAAAGGACGAAAAAGAAAGAGGAAGAAAATTGATGAGAATTAATTATTTTAGGCACGACTCATCAATCTCTTGATATCTAAAAGAGAGAGAGAGAGAAAGCGACAGTAAAAGTTGAAATTTAAATTTATTTTTATTAAAATTATTTGGCGTGGAACAAAGTGAGTGTGAAAAATGGCCATTTAGATGAGGGAGAAGAAGGTGAATGAGTAAGAGTCGAGGGACTTGGGTCAATGCGCGTTAAAGGTGAAAATTGTCATAAAAAGGTGAAATCGAGGGACAGCTAGAAAATTATTGTCTTTTATTATCTCGCTCTCTTAATGAGCCAGATGAATGTTGCTATCAAATCCATTAATTTGCCAGTCAGTAAAAAAAGTAAACGAGAGTCTGTTGAGTAAAAAATATACTGCAAATGACATTTGTATTAATGGACTTAAAAATGTGACCTGTTTTTTATTTGGTCAACAAAATTTCAAATTGACAAGAAATAATACAAAAAGTCATTTATCGGGTTATTAAAAATCTCAAGAGGAATGCAGTGTGATTTTTTAAAACTAAATTTAATTTTTTTAACTAAAGTTAACATTTTCTAACTAAATTTACCAGTGCATTCCCTTTGAAAAATCTTAGAAGAACCAAAAGAACTGTTACAGTATCTAATTTGAATTTACGCGTTGTTTTAGTTCCTAATCAAATCAAATAAAATTTATAAATGATTCTTAATGGAGTTTACTAGTAATTATTTATTGCTAAAAGAAATGACACAGTTTTAAATTCTAAATCTAAAATAATTCTTTCTAGATTTTCTATTAAAGCGTTGCTTTAGAAAAATTTAAAAGAATTTATTTCCGATGGACATCCCTCAGGAATAAAACAAATTCAAAATCTTGGCTTCATTAAAACAACAAAATTTTGCTTTCATTTCTTAGGTTTTTATCCTAAAAAATGACCCAAATGTTTTGACATTGATACTAAAATAAACTTGACAAGTTAAAGAAAAAGCAAAATTCCAGATAAAATCAGATGACTGCAGAGACAGATTTATACGAAAAAGAAAATAAAACAAATGAGCAATCCATTTGTACCTTCCTTTGAGCCACACACGAGCAAAGTTTTCTATTTTTAGGATTCAAAACACACAACTCTTCACTGGATGGCTCTTTTTTTTCTTTTAATGGCTAATGGCTTAAGAAGAAAAGGGCAATTTCTTACTGCCGCCGTGATGAAGCACAATGTTAATAATAAATAGAAACTCATTTTGCTCTCAATACACGAACATCAAAGAAACGTAAAGAGGAATGGAACGAAAGGAGAGAAAAAATTTTATTGCTCATGACAGTGCTGACTTCTGTCACCCATCTGTCGCCCCTTCTTTTGTTTTAATTAATATGATTGTGCTTTTTCTGTCGCTATAGTTCTTCCGGCAGTAGTAAGAAAACTCATTTTCGTAAACTTACACATAGCAACTGAGGAGGCATGAAAGTTGAAAGTCTGCTGGTATTGTCATAGAAAATTAAGTGAGTGAGAATTTCGCGAGATGGAAAGAGAAAAAGCAGCAAAAAGTCTTTCAATGCTAATTAAAACTTATGCGAGACAACGCAACCAGAACAAAAGAAAGCTAAAACAGCAAAAAGAGCAAATTTTTTGTAATAATTTTTTTTTCTTTTGAGTTGGCACATGTCAAAGTTTTTGTTGGCATCAAATCTGAAAGTTTCTTAATATTTATCTCATATTTTTTGTCTATCTCTGGCTTGTGTCGACCCTCTTTATGCGCTCATTCCATATCTAAATTATGTGAAAGCATGAAAGAGCAAAAGAACTTAATTGTCTTGGTATTTCATTTCTCAATAGCTTGAGATAAAAAGAGATAAGAGTTTAACTTGAGCATGCTTTCAAGAGAATATCAATTGAAGTTTTATGCCGTTTTGAGCTTATTTCTTAAGAAATTGAAATGATTGTGAATGACTTCGAGAAAAATCATTGATTTTAAATAATTAAAATTAAGAAACTTTGAAATTTATTGTTATACATTTCTTTATTTGATATTTACCATAACACGAAAGAAAAACTTTTTAACTGGCATAAATTTAGATCTAATAAAATTATTAATAAGACACAAAGATTATATTTTATAAATCTAATAAGTCTTTCCTCTAGAAACTTTTTTTAGCTTTAATCAGAGCCCGAAATCGTCGCATAACTTACTTAATGAGTAGGTAAATTTTGTTACTTGAATTTATTGAGTAACTCGCGACTTACTCATGAAAATTTACTTAAGTAAAATTACTCACGAGTTACTTATTTTTTTTAATCAAGCAAATTTACTCATGAGTTTACTTACTTATCCGACGATTTCGGGCTCTGACTTTAATCAAGTTTTCATTTTTCTGACATAAAGTCACTTTATAAGAACTAACAGTCAAAAAGTTTTTTTCTCCGTGAACAGTTCGTAATTGTGATAAGCTTCTTAGAATTGGGCTCTAATAAAGTTCTCAATTTTTTGCAAGCTCAATGTATATTCTGATCTGCTGAGCTACTTCAATATGAAGAGAGCAGAAATTGTAAATGATTGAAAAAGAAATGTTATTTTGAAATATAAATCATGAAGTAAGCAACGAATAATTTGAATTTTAAAATTCCGTTAAAATGAAACTTTGAAACACAAAATATTTTTTTAAAAATATTACAAACTTTATAAGCAAAAGCAGAGTTGTTGAAAAACTGCTCCGTAGCTAGTAGCCAAATAGCTACTGTATCTAAAAGCAGATTCTACTTAAACAACTCTGCTGTAAAACCAAAAATTTTAAAAAAGATACCACAAAATTCATTCCATTGATTCTATCTCAGCATCAAAATCCCTTTTGAATGTCTTTTATGAAAATTGTTTCAATAACAAAAGGCAAAAACTTTTGATGAACAATTCAAAAAAGGAAACTGAATGAAAATGACAAAAATAGCACCATGATTTCAATAACTTTCAAACTTTTTATGAAAAAATTATTAATTTGTCTCATAAAATTGTCTTGAAACAAAACAAAAAGTTTTTCTCCCTACTGCTATTGTAAAATATTGAATGGATTGATAATAAAGTGTGAATTTGATGGAAGATAATTTTTTTGTTTGTATTTTTAGGAAAAGGAACGTTTATTATGATAATGATTATTTTGAGGGGTGAAAATGGAAATGTTGAAATTCTTCATTTAAAATCTTTATAAGTAAATTTTCTTTTACAAATCAGATTGCAAACAATAAATTTGTGAAAGTAAAAACATTAAGGTTTTTCTTGATACTTTTAATCTATAAAAAATTGAAAAACTTTTATTCTCATGAGTTAGAATAAATTTCATTCAATTAAAAGCATCATTTTGCCGTCAATATTGCAAATCGATTTGCAGAAAATTTTTCAATTGAGAAACTTTTTCATTAAACCAATGAAATTTCAACTCATAGAACTAAGAACTAAAGTTTTTTGCCAACGTAGTTAGGAGTTTCAAAAGCATCATTTCTCCCACTATTATGACTGTAATCACGAAACGGTAAATCACTCATTTACACAAAATGTTTTTATCTTCTATCTCTGAAAAGGGAAGTTCATTATTTTAGAAAAAGGGGAAAGAAACCAAGGCGAAGACACTCGCAATTCTTAAGATTATTGCGATTAATCGCCGATTTTGCGATTAATCGGCGATTCTTGCGATTTTTTGCGATTAATCGGCGATTAATCGCAAATTAATATATGAACTTTATTAAAATATTTTAAGACTCAAAATGATTTTTTATCAAATTTTTTGGGTTAATCTTTTATTTCTGATCATGAGACTTGTGTAATGAAAGTTCTTCGGCAAATTCCATGCCGGTCCATGATTGTGGGGAAAAAAATATTTTTTTTCTTGGAAATCATATTAGAATGTCAAAAATGTGCAAATAACATGTCGAAAGCAAACTTAGTGATACCATGGCATGATTTCCGAAAAGTTCAAAGATTTCAAAACATGATTACAGCATGTTGTTAGATAGGTCTTATCGTTTAAATTATGATGTCTTGGCATCAAAGTTTTTAATGAAAATGTTGTTCACAAGATAGTACATGTCGGTGAACAGTAATGCATGGTGGTCCGACATGAAGTTGATCAAAACTTATTGAATATCATGGAATTCATAAAAAACTTGTCAGAAGTGAATTTTGAGACATGAAATCCTAGTACATTCATACTTAACGCAAGAGTTAACTGTGAACTTAGTTCCTATCTTGCCGTTGTGTAAAAGATGTATAGCGACATAAGGGTAGAGATTTCGAATATGTTTTGTCATATTGTCAAGATTACCATGTTGTGATAGAAACTGCCATATTTCTGAATGGTAAAGACTGTTAAATACCTATTTGTAACCAATTAAGAGCAGGCAATACAAAAGACCTTCTCCGACAAAAGCCAGCTTGTTCTTTGAGCAAACTTGATTAAAGTTAAGATGGAATTCTATCCAATGCGATTCTTACAACTGATTTGTTGATGTTGTTTTCCAACACAATGCCGCTCCAATAATTGCATAGACTCATAAGTAAAAAAAAATTGATATGTAATAATGCGCTAACCATAGTGTTTGGTTTTTTAGCGAATTTTTGGAAAAAAATCCGATATTATATTCACTTTGGCTGTTCGGCTGGGCGGCTGAG
>JACWBX010000493.1:0-19099 GCA_014622435.1 Polypedilum pembai
TTTTTGAATCAAAAACACCGATACAAAAATAATAATATAATGAGCTACAAAATAATGATGATGACGAAACATTAAATATGACCTACAAAATTTTTATTTCTTATCACTACATTTATCCAGCAAACTGTTTTAAATATCAAAAATTCTCTATGTGTTTGAGCATGACTGAAATGAGTTTTTAGAGTAAAAGGGGGAGAATATCAAATTATGTAAATGTCTTACTACTCTACTCTACGTACATATTTGCTTATACTGTTCTCCCTTTCCTTCTAAACACAGAAAAAAAATTAATATTGTTTCAACGATTATTTCTCTATTTGAGGGTGTGAATACTAATAATAACGTTCATTTCTCATACTCATTTGCCTTTGTCCATATGGGATAATGAAGGAATATTTTTAAAATTTATTTAAGTTAAGTCGCACACTCATACATAAGGAAATTCCACATTTATTACAAAAATTCTACTCTTAATCTACATAATATTTTAATGGAATTAGTCTATAGTGAGAACAGTAATAGAAAGAAATTATGAATGAAATGTAAGATCAGCTGACATTATTGATTACTTCCTCTCACTTCTTTCTCTCTGTACTGTACGCATGAAATAATGGAGTTTATTTTAACCGAAATTCGTTGGTTAAACCCTTTTTGAGTTATTTATTAATTGTAATATTCTATTTACAGAAGCATTACTACAATCTCGACCGCTTCCCCATGTACCCCATAATCCAGTCTCAGTAGATGTAGTTTTATGTCAAGAGAGTTCAGAACATAGTGGTACATTATTATCGCAGGGTAGTAACACAAGTAATCCACAGTCAACATTTGAGACAGCAAATCGATGGACATCGAAAGAGAATTTGTTGACGCCAGCACCGGAGGACGATGATCCGCAATTATTTGTGGCACTTTATGACTTCAAAGCAGGCGGCGAAAACCAATTGAGTTTAAGAAAAGGAGAGCAAGTTAGAATATTATCGTACAACAAGTCTGGCGAATGGTGTGAAGCACATTCAGACTCTGGCCATGTTGGTTGGGTGCCATCAAATTATGTTACGCCATTGAATTCACTAGAGAAGCATTCATGGTATCATGGGCCCATTTCGCGTAATGCAGCAGAATATCTACTGAGCTCAGGAATAAATGGAAGCTTTTTAGTTCGTGAATCAGAGAGTTCGCCAGGTCAAAGATCAATTAGTTTACGTTATGAGGGTCGCGTGTATCATTATCGTATACAAGAAGATACTGATGGAAAAGTTTTTGTAACTGCCGAATACAAGTTTAATACCTTAGCTGAGCTCGTACACCATCACAGTGTTCTTCATGAGGGTCATGGATTAATTACGCCATTATTATATCCAGCACCAAAACAAAATAAGCCCACAGTCTTTCCACTTAGTCCGGTAAGTGTTGCTTTTTTGCTACTAAAGTTAAATAAAGTTTATGTGTATGAACAGATTATAATCTTTACATGTTTATTGTGTGTTTAGGAACCAGATGAGTGGGAAATTAGTAGAACGGATATTGTGATGAAACATAAACTAGGTGGTGGTCAATATGGAGAAGTTTATGAGGCAATTTGGAAACGATATGGAAATACAGTAGCTGTCAAGACACTTAAAGAAGAGGTAAATGTTTACTCTCATCAAATTACTCAATTATTGACTCTTCTCCTTCCTTCTTAGACAATGCCATTCAAAGACTTTTTAGAGGAAGCAGCAATCATGAAGGAAATGAAGCATCCGAATTTGGTGCAATTGATTGGCGTCTGTACGAGAGAGCCACCTTTTTATATTATCACAGAGTTCATGAGTCATGGCAATCTTCTCGATTTTCTTCGATCGGCGGGCCGTGAGACTCTCGATGCTGTTGCGCTTTTATATATGGCAACGCAAATTTCTTCCGGCATGTCTTATTTGGAGAGTAGAAATTTCATTCATCGTGATTTAGCAGCCAGAAATTGTTTAGTTGGTGAAAATAATCTTGTCAAAGTTGCTGATTTTGGACTTGCACGTTTGATGCGTGATGACACGTATACAGCACATGCAGGAGCAAAATTTCCAATCAAATGGACTGCGCCAGAGGGATTAGCGTACAATAAATTTTCAACTAAATCAGATGTGTGGGCGTTTGGTAAGTTTTGAATATTTAGCTGATTTAAATTTGAAAATAATTTGATATGCCTATTGTAGGAGTGTTGCTTTGGGAAATTGCAACTTATGGCATGAGTCCTTATCCGGCAATAGATTTAACAGACGTATATCATCGACTTGAATCAGGTTATAGAATGGAAAGACCGCAGGGTTGTCCACCAGAGGTTTACGAGTTGATGAGAAAATGTTGGCAATGGAATGCTGCAGATCGGCCAACATTCAAAAGTATTCATCATGATTTAGAACATATGTTTCAGGTATGAGAGAGAAAATGTTTAATTTTTGTCTCATTATTAAGTTTTTGTTTCTGATTTTAAAAGGAATCATCAATTATTGAAGCTGTAGAAAAGCAATTGCAAGGAACAACACCACCACCACAACCTAGTCTCACTCCGCAAATGATTAAAAAGCCACAAATGGGAACGCACGTAGTTCAACAACATCAGCAACAACAACAGCACGATCAACAAGCAATTACACCAATTTCAGGTATTGTATACAATGATTCACATTAATATTCGGAACGTATGATGATGATGAAAATTTACATTTACCAATCAATCTTCTCTTCTTTATTTTCTCTTATACAGAAACTGGTTCATCATCAAAATTGAGTACATTTGGATCTACTGGAAAAACTGGTTCAGCTGTGCAGATGAGAAGACCAACTAATAAGAAAGGAAAAACGGCCCCAGCTCCTCCAAAAAGAACATCGTGAGTATAAAGCAATAAGAGTAATTTGGGCTCATTAAATAAACGATTTTATCTTCTCATTCCAGACTACTCTCATCTAGTCGCGACTCTCAATATCGTGATGACGAACGAAACATTGATGAGTTAAATGGTATGAGTAAAATTGCAAAATCTCATTCTTGCAGTAGCTTCATTATCGATATGTTATTTCGAGGTATTTTTAAAATTTCTTTCACGAATGATTTCATTGCGTGTTTTGACATTACAATGCATTGAACTGAAGTGAATGATTCATCAAGAATTTTATGCTCAACACAATTACTAACTTGACAATGATAGAAATTTAGAAATAATGTGTGTTTAACAAGCATTGCAAAGCTAGAATTTTGAAAATACCTTAACCAAAAAAAATTTGTTTTTGTTATGAAATGACATAAAAAATTTAATTTATACAAATTATGACGTACATACTAAAAAATTTCACATTTCTTTAGGTTTTTCACGAGAAATAGCAAATTTAGCATCAAGAGCAGATTCAGAGAATGAGAATCATGAAATTACACCAGATACTGATACAGATAGTCAAGAGCATTTAGCAAAACATCAAATGATGCCGCCACCTCATACATCGCAATCTGCATTTAAACGAGCACCAGTGATGGGGACAAGATTAGATGCACGTAACAGTAAATCGAGATCGAGTCAACGAAAAACACCATTAGGAAATGCACCATTGAATCAGCAACCGTCATCACAAATTCAACAACAACAGCAACAACAAGGAACGGTAGTTGGAGCACTAGAAGTTCAGAATGTTAAACGTGCGATAAATCGCTATGGAACATTGCCAAAATCAAGCCGCATTGGAGCTTATCTCGAATCATTACGACAGAACGGTGAAAATGAATCACCGCAAAATGTTGTGCAGCAACAACAGCAATTAAATGCAGCACAAAATATTTTAGGGATTCCGACTGTCGAACAATTGCCATCCACACATTCACCCCGTGCTGCACTAAAAGTTCAACCACAAATGATCAGAAGTAATTCGTCTGGTGGCGTCACGATGACAAATTCTGCAACTGCTAGTCTTACAAAATTGCAACGACATCGAACGACCACTGATGGAACAATGATGACAACATTTTCAAGTTTCCGAAGTACAGGAAGTAACAATAGTCCAAAGAGAAATATCCCAGTAACATTAGCTGAACTTGAATTTCCTCCTCCACCGCCACCAGGTATATTGATTTTTTTCCAATAAAAAATATTTTCTTAAAATTTTTATTATTCTTTTAGAAGAATTTGACGGTAATCAATTCCATCCTGACATTCCATCAATGAAAAATAACAACAACCAAATTAATAATAATGATGTTTCAAATACTGCTCCAAGTGTCGAAGAAGCAAGCACTCGTTTTGGAGTGAGCTTGCGAAAGCGTGAGCCATCGACTGATTCATGTAGTTCTCTCGGTAGTCCAGCAAATGATCTCAATTTTGAGCCATTACAAAAGTCACCGTATTTGAGTAATAACAATAGTGACCCCGTGCCAAAAAGCATTGATCCAGCAGCGATGTTAGTATCAGAGCTAGCTGAAACGATGCACATTCCAAAACCAGATGCTGCTCCACCTAAACCTTCAGATCTTGCAAGAAAACCAAGCACACAAAAATCTATTCTTCCAGCTTCATCGAATGCCGATTCAAATGGTATTTCATTTAAAGCCCAATTGAAGAAAGTCGAACCGAAGAAAATGACCAAGGAAGATGATATAACTACAAGTATAATTGATTTCAAATCTCGTTTGCGCAAAGTTGATCACGCAGATACCGAGAATAATGCTTCCGAAGACATTAACAAGCTTAACAACAAAAGTGATAGTAAAATAAGTGATGAATTAACATGCAACAGTAATAACAGCAACAACAACAACAACAAAATGAAACCAAATATACATAACAATAATATTAATAATAATAATAATAATGTGAGCAGTAAAAAGACTGACATCAAAATTGATGTGGCTGATGATAGAAGGAAAGAGACCAATGGCGATGGAAAGCAAGCTCCATCAAGTGATGAGGATGATAAACGAAAAAGCACTGGAAGCATTAGTAGTTTGAAGAAATTGTGGGAAGCAAAGCCATCAGCAAATACTGAGCATGCGAATCAATTGAGTCCAAAAATGGGAAGTGCAATCAAGAAGAAAGATGATTGTGACGATAATCATAATATTAACACATCACCAAATGGAATGCATCAACATGAGACAAGCATGGAACCGCCTGTCGCTAAGAAACCAGCCGTTCCAGTGAAGCCTTCAAAATTTACAATCTATGCGACACCAATTCAGCAGTCAAGTATAAAGGGAGGGATTGAAAATAATAATCATAATGCAATGTCTTCAACTAATTCAGCGGCACCTGCAAGTCGTGAAAATATTCTCGAACTGGTACAAATGGTTGAATGCAATTTAAAGATCCCAGTGAATTTGATCACTGCATCGCAATGGCTACAGTTAAGTGACAAATTAAACATTATTCAATCGTCTTGTGTAACATATGCCGACACAGAAACGATGCCACCACACACCAAATTTCAATTTCGCGAATTGGTTACGCGAGTCGAAAATCAATCAAATTGTTTGCGAACAGCAGGTCAAAAGAATGTGCAGGACAATGAAAAATTGCTGATTGAAGTTGGTCAATCACTCAAACAGCTTTCAAATGCACTGCATAGGTAAAATTGGAATGGAATAGAATTTCAACGATTCTTTTCAATGGCTATTTAATATAGTCTCTCTCTCCCTCTCTTACTCTCAATAAATTAGAACTCAATCTCTTTCTCTTAATTTTCGTCGTCGTTGTCGTATTCGTCTCTGTTATGAGACATCTATTTTTCTACTCCTCATATATACTACACTACACTTGCTAAATCAAAAATAAAAAACCAACCAACTCTTATTTCGAAGAGATACCAATAATGGAAAAATAATAATACAATACTTATATACTTCATACCTATATAGTGCGTAAACATTAACTACCTATCATAATAATGTATTTTATTCTGTTTTGTAAGATCGTCTCCATGATTTTATTAATTATTTTGTGTACTGCCTCTTAAATTGCATGAAAAATTGCTTCATTTAGCAATGCAAATATAAGAATTTGTTTTAAAAAGTGAAATAATGAATAAATTATAATTACATGCCAAAATGCATTGACTGAATATTAGTTTTCCTTTTGTTGGTTTTATTGATTGATTTTAAAGAAAATGACATTTCACAGAGAGTTATAAGTTATATGCTTAAGAAAAAAATTTACATGAATAAATGTGTAACAGTAATTTATAAGGAAAAACGATAATGTTTTTAAAGGGGCTTATGAATGATATAATATTGATATGATATGTGTGTTTTGTATAGATAATGAAGAATTAAAATAATTATACATGCTCAAACAAAAATCCAATAAACATTTTTATAGTTTTTTCTCTCACTACCTATGAATCATCACTACTAAAAATTCCTATATCTTATTTGAAGAGATAAAAAATTATTCTCAGAACCATAAATAAATATTATTAATAAATTGTATTTTTTATTTTTTTACATCGTGTGCTTATAATTAGATAAAGATAACTAATTGGCAATGTCAATATTTTGGTTCTTCTTATTTTTTATCACACATATTTCCACAATGATTTCAATTCTATTGAGCAACAAAAAAAATGATGAAAAGAAAAAGAAATCATTACTGAAAATGCTAGTCGATTTAATAAGGAAAAAAATGAAAAACTTTATTTTCTTTTCATTTTGTGTATAATCAAAATATGTTTATGGTCATAACAATTGATGATATGATATTTGAGTTTTGCAACAAAACAAAAATAAGAAATAATGAAGATTGAATAAGAAAAAGAAAGAAAAGATAGTTTGATAAGTTTATATATCTTTCATATCTAGACATTAATGAAATTGACGAAAAGGTGAAATAACGAGAAAATATATAAGAAATTCTTCTTTCATTTTTACGGTGTAATATTTTTAGAGCTATTGACGTCAACATCTATCAATTTGTTGTATGGTAGAAGTTTCGTTGCATCAACATCATTCAGATCGAAAATAGGGTATATAAATTGGGTTTTATATTTCAATTTTATAAATTGATTGAAATCATTGATTTATGAGAGAAAATGCGATATATTTTAGTGAAATTGGAGAAAAATTACAAAAGAATAAAATGCTAGTGAACTTTAAAAATCTTTCTCATGATATAAGCACTAAAATTTTTATTTCCAAAGAAGATTTTAATTTTCCTTCAAATGCAACGATGAATGAATGTTTTAAAGCAAAGAAAAATAAAAGCATAACATGACATGAAAGTTCATTATTATACATTATATTCGGTAATAATTAATCTTAGAACGCATCATACATTATATAAAGCCACACACAATTATTTAATCATCAATCCATGAACCATTTAAACATTCAACAAAACGAATGAAAGAGAATAAAGAATAAAAGTCAAATCAATCACACCTAAAACTGTGAAAGATTTTAAAAAAATTGAAATAAAAAAAACGTAAAATTTTTAAAATTCAAACAAAATGAACTTTTATTTTCCTTTTTTTTAAATGCAGCTTAAAATTAAAAGATATTCACAAGAGCTTTTATCCACGATATTTTCCAGCAAGTTGCTTTCATTTAAGATTTAACGATTGGTTTTGTGTCAGTTGTTTTTGGTCTGCATAAATTTTTATTTCAAATCATTAAGAATTTTTAAATTTCAGCAATAAATTTTTACTTACGCATCGTTAGAAGATTTTTGTTTCAAAACTTGATCGACTGGTGCTGGTCTCTTGATTGATGATTGACCGTTTGATGAAGAGACTTGTGGATTGGTTGTGTCTCTTTTTGGTTTAGCAACATTTGATGAAGCGACTGGAGTGTTGGAAGCTTTATTTACTGAGGCATTATCATTTTTCTGGTTTGTAGCTGGTTGAGCATTTTTTGTTTGGTCATTTAATTTTGATGTATCACGTTTTGAACGTGAGTTAGTTGATGTCAATGGAACTTTAGCAACATTTTGTGTGTTAGATTTTTGATTGCTTTGTGCTGGTTGAGATTGCTTTGAATTGTCAACAGTTGCTTGTTTTGAGTTGCTTGTATCGCGTGTCTTTTTTGAGTTTTGAGATGGTACTGGAGCACTTGCTGCCTTTTGTGTTGATTTTGAGTCAGTTTTAGCTTGTGGAGCTACATTTGATGATGCTTTTTGTGTATCACGGCTTTGGCGAGAATTTTTTGACGTGTCAACTGATGAGGTTTTTGGTTCATTCACACTAGGTGCTGCTGCATTCTTTTGTTGATTGTTTGTAGCTGGTTGAGGAGCTGTTTGTTGATGTGTATCACGTTTTGGTTTTGATTGATTTGCAGAAGCGCCCGGAGATGGAACCGATTTATCTTTGCTATTTTGATTGACATTAGTTGGTGTCAATGCCTTTGGAGCAGACTGCCCATTCTTATCATCAACTGGGATTGCACAAGCAATCGCAATCAAAGACAAAATTATAATCTAATGAAAAAAATAAAATTTTTAACAATTAAAAATTTAATTTTATATTTTTGTTTCTTACAGCTTTCATTTTTTAATACTTTTCTTTGAACCTCACAGATCCCTATGCAAAAATAAACTGAATGATGACAATTATAGTTTTCATGTTTTTATACTATTGGCTATCGTGAAGTCAATTAGCACCTTTAAGTTTTTTTTCGTATTTTCTTATTATCATTTAAAAACTTTTATTTGAGTATTGAGCAATAATCATGAACTATAGCGTGATTTTTGTAATGTTAAAAGAGTTGATTTTAAAAAAATTAAATTTTGATCGATAACGTACACACATATCAAATTAAAAGTTCAAATATTCTTTCTTAAATTATCTTTTCTCACTCGAAGTGAACTCTCGTTGATTCATCAAATTGTATTTATTGTTTAATGCCGGCAATATTTGCAAAAATTATTTTTAACAAATTGAATATTTACAAAAGCATGTGTGTGGCAATAATGGGAAATTTTGGATAAAGATATTTATTGCCACATCCTATTGATAATTTTAGAGTCTGTTAGTACAGTGATTAGGATAACAACAAGAAATCTTCATGGAAATATACTGAATGACAAATATGAAGAAATTACAAAAATAACTTATAAAATTATTTTCAACTTTTTGAAAAATTTCAGTTTATTTATATGCAAATTCTTTAGCATAATTAAGATTATTACTCATTGTATTTATCAAGTATGTAAATATTTTAGAGCCATAAATTTCAACGGTGTGAAAATATCTGATTAGAACCAATATTCAATAATTAGCATGAATGAGTAATACAATAAGTCTTTTTTATTTTTAAAATCTCTGAGTTATGATGTATGAAGGGCATCAAACTCTTGATGTTTATAAATATTCAACTTAGCCTTGATATTTTTCGATACCTTTTTAATAAGAGACATTTAACACTTTATTATAATCAAATTAACATTTATTGAGTTGAGTATCATTTTTGTGGTTTTATTTCATACATCATTTTATAACGACTTCTCGCGCCATGTATTTCAAAAGTTTCTTCTATGCTGAATGCTGAGTAAATTTCAGTGGCGTGCTTGATATAAACAAATCTTTCATTGTACGTGTATCTTAAACATTAATTTATTAAAACTCAATAAAATGAAACAATTTATGGCATCTCTTATACTTCTTTTAACATTCACTACGGTAAGTGAAATTATTTCAAAAGAATTCCTTGAAATATTAGCATAATTTCATTGATTTCTTACAGCCACAAATTTTAGGTGAATTTACTGATCAGGATTGTCGTGATTTGGGTTTCATCAAAACTCAACTATTATGCTCATCATGTGATAATTTGAAAGATTTTGGTTTAGAAACGTTAAAAGAACAATGCTTAGAATGCTGTCAAAAGGAAACTGGAAGTTCAGCTGGTAAAAAATACCATAAAGCAGTATTAGAAGTTTGCACTTGTAAATTTGGTGCTTATCCACAGGTATAAAATTATTTAAAATTAGAATTTTCAAACAAATTTTAATTCGTTTCTTTTCCGTCCAGATTCAAGCATTTATTAAATCAGAAAGACCAAGTAAATTCAAGAATCTTCAAATCAAATATCTTCGAGGGCTTGATCCACAAATTAAATTATATGACAAGAAGAACAATTTGATGGAGACACTTAGTATCACAAAATGGAACACTGACACCGTTCAAGAATTCTTTGAAACACATCTTGAAAATGATTCTGACAGCAAAGCAAAACAACATAGCAGCAGTGAAGAAGAAGATGACGATGACTATTTAAGGACCAATAGAATTTAAATTGAATAATTAAATAAAGATTAAATCAAATTTGATAATGGAGATTTGTTGTGATATTAAAGTTTTATTAAAATGGACAACAATTGCTTCCGACATCGCCTATATTATAACAAATCCCATTTGGAAAACAAACTTGATTGCCCTGTGTTAAAATTGCAATATCACTGTCAGTTATTTGAAATTCATCCTTCGTCCATGCCACTAAGTTTAATGCAAAATTTTCTGGTGCTTTCTCATCAGAAAATTCTCTAGTAATTTTCATTTTTGAGCGACGCAAATCGTTTAATTTTAATCCTTCCATAAGATAGTGGCAAATCAAATTGTCACGATCTAAAAATAGAAAAAAGAGAGCTTATCATAATCTTATCATATATGAGACAATTGAATGGATAAATATGAACGAAGTAAAATTAACAAAATTTATTGTTCACTTGGATTCATGTTTTATTAAGGTCTAGACATATTAAAGAGAGAACAAGATAATAATTAGACAATCATAATAATCGTCACGATGATTTTGAAAAAGTCATCATTATTGTCTTTCTTTTGCTTGTCTTTTTGATTACAATGCGGGTGTGTTTTCCTCACATAAATAAAAATGACGATAATTGACACATACCTTCAGGCTTTATAGAAGCGAAAAATCTCTGCGCCTCGCTATCATTATACTTAGAAATTATTCCACTCGACGTGTTAGAAATGAGCAGAAGAAGAATAAGCGCTGAGGACAAGAAAATTATCTTGTTGACGTTCATCTTTCTCTCTATTTTTATTTACTCAGCCTTTATTTCTGATGTTTTTCTATTTATTTTTTCCTCCTTGTATCGTTTACACGATTCGCTTCACTCTACTTCTACCACTGTTGTGAATAAATACTCTTTTATAAATGACGGTATGAGGTGAACAGAGAGAAGACAATTTTCTATCTCTATTGATATTGTATATTCCTATTTAGCGATTATTTTTTGTCGTTTCTTTGTGTACAATGATAAGTAAGATTAAGTAAAAAGCCATGATTGGTCAATAGAATCGGTCGATTAAAATTTCAATTGCATTAGTTTTTCTTAAAGGGAAATATTCGATATAAGAAAATAATCGATTAAATTTAAGTAAATTCCAATTTGTCTGTGTAATCTTGTCGTGTTATAACAAAGCATTAATGCGCGTGTTTCATCCTTAACATACGTGTGTCTATTGTAAAGATTGAATGACAGAGAGTATCGTGACGTTGAAGTAGGTAGAAGAAAAAATTAGGTAAATAGAATGATTGCGGTTTGATTTTTGAGGCGTTTGAGAATGTGAAATGTTCGAAATTGAAATATGCTTCGAAGCATTTGGTGAATTTTGGGTTTATTGAATTGTATTCAATGAAAAGAAATTGATTTCTACTTGATGGGTATGTTAAATCAAAAATTGAAATTTAAAGTGTGAAATTGTTTTTTATCTTTTGAAAAACATAAAATTTATATTTTAATTAAATAATAAAAAGAATTATAAAATGTATATAATAATAAAGAAAATTAAAATCAAACAAGTTTTAAGACTTTGATTAATTGTGATGATAAAAAGTTAAAAATAATTTTCATTAGTGGCATTTGTTTATTTTGATTAACTCAAAAAAAAGAAGTCTAACGAAACTTTAATTGAAAGCTTAGAAAACATTTTCATCCATTTTTTACAGTGATATAAATCGATATTGAAGCATGCTACCTGAAATATCTTTAGATAAGAAGATGCTATTGATTATTGAGTGAGTGGATTACAAGCGCAAAAAAAAGAATTTTTTTCTCTCGTTGTCATTCATTCATTAAATATTTTTCCTGAGAAAACAAACTTTGAGATGAATAACAATAATGCTGCGCCTGTTTTTCATTCTCATTCCTTTTCAATAGCTTGTCGCTTCGCAATATTCTTTGTTAATGGTTATTTAATCGCTTTTTTCACACGAATGCGATTTTAATTAAATTATTCACGCGAATCTTAATTTGCTTTTTCCACCGCCACCGCTATTCAATGAACTCATACCTTTGCTCGTTTAATTAGAATTTGACAACGATTCGAAATGTGAGTGGCAGCAAAATTTTTTTTCATTTATTTTAATTCTAATTGAACAAGCTTTTCGGTTTGGACTTTTTATTTTTGCGGTAAATTTGCAATTCCAATATCAACAATTATAATTTGCTGATTTTAATGTCAATTTGTTGTGTCATATTTACAGCACACGCTTGTTTGCGTTTTTAATCAAAATATACAATTTAATGGCGATTAGATAAATTCGATACAAATCGAAGAGAGAAACAGCAATTTGAAATCCCAGAATGTATTTTTCAAAAGAGCTTTTTCACTCTACTGAAATTGCAAACAGGTGAATTTGATTTTTGCAAAATAACACTTAATGTCGAACGAAGCAGAGTAATAACATCTGCTATAATGTTTTGTTTTATTGTGTACTTATTTGTTATTTGCAATCGATATTAGATAAAAATCAATTTTATAACAAAATTAAGTTTTATAACTTTGTCGCAAGAAAATTTGTGAACTTAAATTGGATTGGAAAGTTTTCAAAATATAAATTAATAGCAAAGTTAGTCTTTTGAATGAACTAATTATTGATGATATCTTTTAATTATGCACTGCTGTCTTTTCATTAAAATGTGAATAAACTTTTGTTTTCATTGTGTCTCGTGTTGATGCATAATCCTTGATAAGAGAGATATTTTTATACTGCTTCTACTCAATTTTATCAAAATCAATTCTCTAATTACTAAATAATCTAGCTTAATTACACAATCACTAGCAAGTGACACAATTTATGAATTTTCCTCATTTTCTTATCAAATAAATGATGCAGTAGCCTAATTTATGATATTTCTCAATAACGTGGAGTCACTATGTGACGGATATGAATCACGTGAAAATGAATTTTATTTAACAAACTTATAAAAACGTGCATAAGTACATTGGAATCTTCTGGCTATAACAAAGCGATAAGCAAAAAGCAGCAAATATAATAAAAACAGAAGTACAGGAAGTCGCAAAATTGCAATTTTCTTTAATATCAGATTGATCACATTTTAATTGACAAAAAACGTCAATTAATTTGGACAAACATCTCAAGTGGATAATATTGATAAGAAATCATGTGTGAATTTTCTGTTGTATTTGTAGTCATAGATTCGAAATTTTAGTATATGTTCAACTTATACGATTATTGCCTTATAATACATGTAAAATTCGAATCACGTCTGAATAGAAATCGATTCAAGATTATAATAAAAAAAGAACTTGAGTCAATTTTTTGATCAAAAATATCGTCAAAAGCCACTCGACATTTCAGTTTCATTCGTATATTGAACATATTCACATCGACAAAAGAAATTTTCTACCTTTTACAACGCAGTTTTTTTGCTTAAGGTTAACACAAATTTCATATATTTGAAAATTACACACACGCATGTTTATGATATGCAGGATAAGTGAGAAAGAGAGAGGTTAAAAACATTTTTAAAACTTGTTGGCATGAATGACCAGTGATATTGTGATATAATAAAAAAGTTTAAACTTGTGAAAGAAATTAACTGTTAGAATGACATTACTTGCTATCTTATTATATTAATGAAGAAAGTTTTTTTTAACAAATATCTTACACAAACAAAGTTTTAATCTCAGTTAAAGAAGCTACTGGTTAGATAATATAGAAATTGCCCTAATTTTCTATTTCAGCTAAAAGTAAATTGGGCAAAACACGAAAAGGAATTTTTTCTCTTCATTTTGTGTTTCGTTGTGCTTTAAAATGAAATAAAAATTGAGGGCATAAAGAGAGAAGGAAAAAACATATAAAGACATTTATTTTCCTTTTTTCCTTCTATTTATTTAATGAAATTGATGCTGAACACTTTGTGATAGCAAGTGTAAGAGTGAATTGAGAGTGATGAAAAAAATACAAGGATAAATTAAATTATTTTTTCATATATCGCTGACACTGGCGAGAGACGTAGAGAGAATTAACAAGAGTTCTGTTTGGCAATAATGCAATTGAATAAAAAATAAAGTGAAATTGCCGCTGTGAAGATTACTGACTGTCACTAAGCGCTAGTTATTCGAGCCAACAAGCAAAAAAGCTATCTCCCTTTCCATAGCATGTGTGTGTTCTTAAATGATTCACCAGTAGTAGCAATTTAATTTAATTGAATGGTGTTTAATTTCATTTTTTCATAAATAGAAATCGTGCATGAATTGAGTGAGACATAACCGGAGGTTGACCGGTAAAATATCGTAAAAACAATATTTGAATTGACTCTTCTATCAAAAGAGAGAAAAAAGTGAACAGTGAAGGATAAAGACTATTGTTTGTAATAAATAACTTATTTTTAAAAAGATTGGAGTCATGGCAATGATGATGTTTGGATTATTGATTTGCAGTTCCATTCTACTTTCGTATGTAGAAACCGCAACAATTACATCGGTCGAAACAGCTGCAAATAGCTTTTTTCATTCCGTTGCTCCAGAAAGTAAGCAAAATTGAGAATTTATTGTTCAATTATTTGTGTTCATTGTAGCACAATTTAATCTTATCACAAATCGATTATCTTCTTCATACGTTAACCATTAAATTTGATGATTTTTCGTTTCTTCATCTTTTTCCAGAAAGAAATGCTCTTGTGAGTCATTATCTTACTGAAGGACTGGCACAAATGAATGTCCAAGTTTATCCTGATCCAAGGGTTGATGATCCAATTGCTGAATTCGGTGTGAGTTTAAACTGATAAATTAATCAAAATTCATTTCTTTCAAGTCAAATATAATTTTCTATAAATTAATTTATATTCAATTCTAATCGTTCACCACGCGCTAGACAATTTTAATGAATTTTAAATGTGCTTAATAGACGAAAAATGAATTTCTAATTTACATTAGCATCAGAAATTTCTGATAAATTAATTCCTTCTCCTTTTCTAAACTGTGACATTTCTTGCTTGAATATAAATTAACTTGCCTTCGCTCATACTGTGAAAATTAAATTAAAGAAATCATGTTGAGTTAGAGAAAGAGTAAAATTTCCACTTTCACAAAAATCGCTATTATCATGATTGATTGTGCCTGATATAATAAAAGTCTTTCAAATAAAAATATTGCCACAGGGACGAAAAAAATTTACAAATTCCAACCACGCATTCATACACATACTCACTTGTTCACAAGAATTTCCATTCATAGTCAAGAAAGTGAAGTGAAAATAGAAAAAGTTTTTCTGCCTCTTCACTCGATGAATGAAAGTGGAAAAGTTTTTGCTTAGCATTTGATGAATAGAAAACGCTTTAAGAGATGAATATTAAGTGAAAATTTTGAAAGTTATTGCCTATGCAATAGGAAGATAGTAAAAGCGACGGTGGCATATGATGTGGTGATAAAATTCTTAAAAATTAGCTTACAATGGAAGCATCCATATCGTGAATGTAAAACTTTTATCTCCCCCTTAAACGTAACAAGTGTTTGCTCTTCTCAATTTGATAAAAAAATTTCATATTTGATAGCAGTTTACAACAAGAGCAGTTTTTTATCTGCGCTAGTTTTAAATTTAAATATTGCGATGAAGCAGAAGAATCTTAATAGATATGATGCTACGTGATTACATCGCAATAACACACACACAAACACAAAGTATTGTCGAACTTTTCTTCTTCCTTATTTTCTCTATTTATTATTTCCAATGCACAGCATCACTCTATTCTTTTTCTTTATCTCTCATGACGCATTCTTCACAAGTCAGATAAATATAATTTTTAACACAATAAACGTTTCACATGAGAATATGAACTTTTCCCTTCCCAACTATCGTACTACTGCTTTTGATGCTTTCGTAAATTCTCCATCTCAGCCACGTTTTTAAGATGGAATAAGGTTTGAGAAAACGAGAAAAAGTTTTAGTAAATTTCATTTGTGTTTAGAAATTTCTATTGAGAAAAAGCACAGGTGTTTTTGTTCTTTCATTTCATACGAATTTTATCTACATATAATGGTAGTGAGTGAGAGGCTTTAGTATAGCAGATTTAATGAGATATTCAGAGCATGAATACGAATTAAGAAGTGCAAAAACTTTTTCTTTTTCTTCTTTTTTGCACTGCTGATGAATAAACTGTTACTGTCAATGTTTCTATTCTAGTCTTTTTAAACTGACATTAAGAACTATTTTCATTATAAGGTAATAACTTTACTACTGCTGAAGTTTTGCTTTTGTGTATGGATAAAGTTTAAATTTTTCTTTTGTCATGTTTGCGAATTAATTATTCAAAAGAGAATGAATACACGTAACACTTTTTTATTCTAATGTAAAACTAATTTGTAGCTGCTAACTACTATCAATGTCATTCTAAAAACTTTATCTTCAAGGATGTTTGTGTAAATTACAAAAATGATTGATGAAAACTTATTTTTATTCATCGTTACTTGCTATCAACTCAAAAAATAATTTTCTTAATTTAAAAACTTTCAAAGTTATCACTTTTAATTATAAAGATAGAGAGAAATCCATCTAAGTATGACCTAGAAAAGATTTTTGTTCTTTTTCTTCATCTCCTGTCACTACCTAAGCAAATTCCGCCTTCTTTATTTCTCATTAAAAGCATTCAGAGAAAGAAAGAAAAAAAGAAGATTGCGTCATAAAAAGAATGTTTTCCTTCGTTGTCACGCTGGCAAGGATTTTTACAATTGCATAATTAGTTTCATTAAGTTCGCTTCTTTCTTCATTTAATGAAATGTTTCGTCTCGCACTTAATTTTCATTCATGATGAAAGAGAAAGATTTATCGCCACCAAGTTGAGTTGAGATTTTGTGCTTTGTGTATAAATTGAAGAAGAAAACTTATTAAGAATTGTCGTGGGAATTTCACAGCAGCAAAAAGACAACGAAGTTGGTTATTTATTGAAATAAGATTTATTTTACCACAAGGAATGAGTGAGTGAGAAAAAATCAATAATTTTCTTCAACTACTCAAAATTCTTTTTTCTATATTCTCTATTGTCTTTCTTTGAATCTAACAACTTTTTTTTTATTCAAATTTAAGAATATTATTTTTTCAAAAATGACTTATCTTGTTTGGAATTTTTTAAAACAAAATATTATTATGATTAAAAATTTTGTATCCAAAATCTGGCATTTTTGTTCAAAGAAAAATGATATTGACAGTTTCTGAAAAGTTTCAATCCATTTCTCTCTCTGAATGAGACATTATGAAATCAAAATAAGTACAGACAAACTGGTTTTAAAAATTGTGTTAAAAACTTTAAAAACAATCTGTTTGAAAAGAGAAAGAGAAGGAACGGCTGTTAATATCATTCTTGAAAAACTTTATCTTCATAAGGATATTTATAAATACATTTATCAAAATATTTGCCCATAATAAAATAACTTAAAAATGAAAGTTAATTGAATAGAAAAAAGTTCTTAACTTTATCTTCCTTCTTTTCATTCGTTATGAGAGAATTTTAAACATCATTCCCGATGATGAGAGGAAGGAAAATAGTTCTATGCCCCAAAAGGCTCGTACAAATTGAATAGAAGTTGCTCTCTGTAGCAGTAACAGCAACAAAATTGAGAAAGTTTTTCACTCAGTTCTTAAACTTTTTTGTTCTTCTTCTTCTCTCTTAAAGTGAACTTACTGCTATTGCTAGTGATCAATTCATAAGTTTAGCTAACATCAAATAAAATTAAATTTCTTTATTTGAATATTTTTTCTCTTTTCCACTCTGTTGATATGAATAAAATATCAATCTATCTATATTTTATGACTCCCACACGTACACACAAAAGTGAATAAATTTAATTGAATTTATTGCTAGACGATATCAGTTCCTATTCGAATAAAGAATAATTCAATTATGAGAATAAATCATTCTTCTCTCTATTTACTTGCAGTCTCCACCTACAAACTTTACTGAAAATCTTCTACAATGGGTAAGATTTGAAACACAATTGAGCTACTCGGAAATTGCTGCAAATGTAGCAGCTGGGAACATCAATACTAATGAAAATGAATGTCAATATCCCCCAGACGTAAGTTGCCTTTGCTGTCCATTTTAAACTAATTTTTACTTTTGTATTAAATTAATTGTGCATTTCATGGTTTTAAAAAATAAAATATCTAAGCAATGATTCAATTTTTAAATTGATTGAATGATTTTTATTTTCATTAAATTATCATGGGAACTCAAGTCAGTGTATACGCTAACATATTTAACATGTTAAATAGGATCAGTTTTTTAGTGCACTGGATGATTGTCCAATGAGCTGAAGATAACGAAGAACATTTTGTCTAAGGCATCTTCCCAAGCGTGTTGAGCCTTGTCATTCCAGCTTGAGTGTTCCTTAATGAATGAGCAAAGTGATGAGCGGAATTCGTTGAAAAGTTCCTTTGTTACACCACGGTTTCTGTGGTTTTGTCCCATTTCATTGAGCATAGTCTTGATGGCTGGTTGAGTTGATTCTTCTCCCAAAAGGCTAATGTAGAGTGAGATGAATGAGACAATACGAGTGGCGTGCATTGAGAAGTCTTGTTGTGATTTGATTGTATTAAGGTCTTTTCCAGCGAACATTGGGAATCTGTTTTGAATATCTGGATGATCTTTGAAAATGGCAGCCAAAATCTCAACTTCTTTATCTTTAACTTCCTTCCATGTTGACTTGACAACTTCAACCTCATCATGATCGAGCATATTCCAATGTGGCTCAGCAACTGCTGCAGCAACGCACAAGGCAAGAATAATGAACTTCATCTTTGTTTGTTTAAATGTTTACTTCGCTTCAATAGCTAATAAAAAACTGATGTCTTTCTCTGTTCATTTTCGGGTTTTTATAC
>JACWBX010000498.1:699-11946 GCA_014622435.1 Polypedilum pembai
TTAAACAGCTGATAACTAAACGTGAAAGTATGTAATTCAATTTTGCATTCACAATTTAGGGTGAAGATTCTGTTTATAAAAACGAACTTGATAATATTGTAATTTGTTAACAAACACTGATCTGGGCGACAAAAATGCGCTAAAGTACACCGATCCGTGGTCGAGTACTTTTTATATCTTTTTTTTGCATTTCTGCGTAGTAATGAGTCAGATATGGAATCGTCATTGATGACGTCATGTCTTACTAGATAAGAAGAGAATTTTATGCGAAAAAAAATTGAATGAATGGAATTTTTGTTACCAGGCGTAGGCAGCCTGCGTGAGTGTTATAGTGTAATTGTTGAGCATTAATAAACATCATGTGCGTCGTTTGACTTGCGTGGGGGACTTTTCTCAGCAATGTCAGTAATGTTAAAGTGAAAAGTAAAAGATTTTTATTCTAAAAATAAACCCCAGCGTATGGTGGTTGTTGCCGACGAAATTCTTTCATCATCATCTACAGGCGTTTATATGTTATGACTCATCGTGTATGCCGGCATTTTAACACAAATCAAAATTATTTGATGAAATCAAAAGACGTTGAATAATTTTTAGATAGAGAGAGAGAGCAAATATTTTTCATTACATTAGATTATGCAATTTAAAGGAGAGTCAGCATGATGGAATTTTTCTCATCACTTTTTTCTGAATGATTTCGAGCAAAGAGCAGTTTGAGATGATTTTTAAAAATAAATATAAAAAAGACGTAGTAAAGAGAAAGGAAATTTTTGTTGTTGTTTTGTTTTACATCGCGAAGAAAGAGAAAAATGAGATAAGATTATTTTCGTCTCTGTTTGTTCGCCGCTTTTCTGTTTGCGTCTCTTTCATGCATCTATCATATGATTTTACCGGTTTTTGTATTTTTAAATCGGTGCTGCAATTATTTATATCATCAATGCACAAAATAAAATCAAGCTCTTCCCCTTAGAGAAATAAAATTTTTGCTAATTCTTATTCTCAAAAATTCAATTCAATTTCTATTGAAATTCATCATCAAATAAATCGCATACGAGAGAGAGAGAGAGAGAGAGAGAGAGAGAAATGACGCATTATGAAAATTCCCCGGCTTTTTACGCTGTATCACATGCGCATATGTGTTAGTGACTGTATTTTATTTTAATTCTTTATTTTTATAAACATTCAGGAGGAGAAAAAGTTTAATGACCTCCATTACAGCAACAACCAAATAGAAGAGAACTTCTTTTACGTTCTAGTTTTATTTTATGATCGAAAAACATTCTCTCTCTCACCCTACAATATATCCATTGCGCCAAACTGACCATTGTCATGCATTCAACAACAATCCATTAGTGGAAAGACGCTACTAGTGCAGGTAAACAACCATATAATTTATTATTTTTTTTTTCGCGCGCTGGATACAACGACAACACGCTCAATTTGTTGCATCTACTTTAACTCTGATTTCCTTCTCCAAATGTAAGTTTTCTTATTCAACATAAATAAATAAAATTTAAACTTTTAATGGAAATTTATGTACGATGTCGTGTATTCACATTGTTGTTCGACAATATTATTATCGATATCCCATCACATCACTTTATATTCATATCTTAAATCATAGAAAATAAATTTATTTTCTAGCCATGGGGTAATGTTTCTCTTAATATTTATTTGGAAATTTTATTTTCTTAGTGCATTGTTCGATTGCAATGTGTTTCTCACTCTTTAAAAGGTGAATGAATCTTTTGTGAATCTTTAAAATGCGAAAAAAAAGAAACTGCATGAAGCGAGCTAATCGAAAGAAATTGCGAACAAAAGTTGAGTGAAAATTAAAAATAAAAGAAAATTTTGTTCGTTCCAAATGTGAGCTCTTTCTTTTGAAAAAGTAAAGAGAACCAAAAAGTGTTCAATGATCCCTTCAAAGAGTGCACAGTAGCGACAACTGAACCCATTTTCAAGGCCATGTCCGTGTCATCTACCTTTTAACTTTACAGTCGTAAAAGTACGCTATCAGCAACAATGGCGAGAAGTCGAAGATTCTTTTTTCGCTTCTTCTCTTCTTCCCTTTTTGTATATTTTTTTGCTACATTCAACACGAGTCCGAGGAAGCCTGGAGAGGAGCAAGAAGAAGATCACCATCATCACATGTACTTTTTTAGAGGCCGATGGCACATCTTTCTCTCTCTCTTGCTTACTCTTCCATTCTGTGTGGTGTATTGAACTCTTTAAATGCGCTCCACATTATTATTATTTTCCTCTCTTTTTTTTATTCACATTTTTTCCAAGCACAAAAAAAAGATCCAAATTACATCAAACTCACGGTGTAGAAAAATAAAAAAAAGGAAGAAGAGAAAAAAGCGAAGAGCGATCGACAACAAATCTAGAGTTACGTTATATAGAATTGAATAGGCCGGTTAGCCTATCGTCTCTCAACTATGAAGATATATGTAGAATTCAAGAGAAGAGAGAAGAAAAGCAACAGTAAAATTGTAATAAAGAAGGCAAAGAATCTTCTTCACCGGCATATTTTTTTTCTCTTCTTCTACCTGCGCGATTATGGGACATATTGCTGTCTCTCCGTGGCCGGCGTGTGTATTCATTATTATTTTTATTTTATGTTCTCGCTCACTCTTTTGGTCTCTTATGCGAGATCGTATACATATTTTCTTTTTGTTTTGTTTATGAGTAAGACAGAAAAACAACACGGCCGTGTGATCAGCCTCAGTAAAGGTTAATGAACACGCTCATTCTTTTCATCGAAGAGAATCAACAGTGTGTGTTATATTGGGTTCTTAATCTTTCAAGTGGCTCAATTGGCAACAACTATCTACAATGTAGTCCATTAAAAACTAAATTAGTTGCTGGCACAATGAACCTATTGAAAAGCAATTATGTTAAATGATAATTGCTTATGTTGCAAGTTATGCTATTAAAAACTAATAAACAGTTCTTGCAGGAAACTCTTAAAAAAACTGTTAATTGTTTTGAGAAATTTATTCAAATTAGAGAGGCCATAAAAATGCATTTTTAGAGAAAGTCGGCAATCTCTTGACCCCGAATTATAGGAATTCGATCTCTACACATCTGTCCGTGGCATAAGAAAATGTTAATTAACTTCATATGTCGTCTAATACTGGGGCCTGGCATGCTCTCCATTATTATTACTGTTTGTGTACGCGCATATATGCCAGCTGATGGTTGCTGATGGGTGTATTGTAAAAAAATGATTTCTGTTTTGTTTCTCTCCGTCCAACATGTGGAAATCATATGAAGGAGGCAAAAAACAATCATTTTGATGCATCATATATTAATGTATATGTGTGTGCAATGCATCATCATTATATTTGTGCATGTAAAAACGCGCGCGACTTTTTTCTTCTTTCTCTATCTCTTTTTTCTGTACGTTTTCATGGAAGGCAATAAAAATGTCATTCACCCTAGAAATGTGTATGAAAGAAGAGAGAATGAACAAGAGGGAATTGTGCATTTTATCATGCAGTTGTATGAGTGAGAAATAAGCAACAGCATAATGTATACAAACAACATCGTCCCAGTGGTATTCCCTTGCCCGAAATCTATATTGTGTCTTTCATCAATTAGACATGAAGTAAACACATGCATTTATCGTGGATTTCTCTCTTTTCAGCATGAAAAAAAAAATGAAGTTGGTAATGTAATTGACCCCGGACATCTTGTGTCAATGAGCTTTTTGTTTCAATTTTTATTTTGAACCCGTAATCATAGTCACTCACTTATTCGGTCATATGTATTTGCTTTTATTACAGTATATGTAAAGCGAAGTCTATTGTTCCAAGTAGCTTTGACACTTTTTTGAGCTTCAACTATGTCAACGTATAGTTCGACGACATTTTTCGTTCATTTTAAAAATTATACTTGTGCAATAATGATTAATGAAACAGGTTGGCAGCAGCTATTGATTGCATTCATTCATCATAAATAAATCTAAGACGAAATAAAAACAAGCCTTAATTTTCAAATGACGAGTGAAAGAGAGAAATAGAAGGGAAAAAATGAAGAATCATGATGAAGTAGTATGTAGAGTGAAGGAGACGGTGATGAAGAATAAGAAGGAAAAGACACTTGAGCAATTGACCTTCAACGTATTCCACCTAAAAAATTTATTTTTTCATGTTTCTTATTCTTAAATAACTCAAATTTGTTCTAGTGAATAAAACAGTTGCCAACAGTGGTAATCGATGATGTAACCTTTTTAGTTACTTAGAATTATCTCCATATAGAGAGTTTAGGAAAATCCTACTCTCTTTATTCATGTTGTCACTATGTTTGTTGCTATATGAATTATTTATTAGTCGCACTCGTTTAACTTTTTTTGACTAGAACATTTGATTGTAATTAGGCGAGGCGAAAAAACGAGAGCTTGAAAAATGAAACGCTTTGAACTCTCATTAAAAATATGTTTTGTTATTGCCTCCAGTCTAGCCACTCAGACATTTTGTTGTTACTTCGTGTATTGTCATGATAATATACTCAAAATGAGGTTTTTTATGGCTTTCAGCGAATTTTTTTCATACATTTTTTGTTTGTGTGCATGTGAAATCACTTTGAGTCATTGTCATTTAAAGGCTGAAATTTTTTTTGATAATCACAATCACTGCTCATGTTATGAATGAGACTTTTATGCAATTTAGTTAACAATAGGTGGTTCGCTCCTTATTATGATATCAAATTGCAAATGCCGAGTGCATGTAATGAATGAGTTTTCTTATCGACTTAAGAATGAAGAAGATATGAAAATTTTATACAAAATCTCTTTTCATACTATTGCGACTCATTTTTGTATGAATCAAAAATGTTCATCATTTATAAAAATAAAAAAATTATTAAAATACACTCAGAATAAATTTAAAGCCAGCACACCTAGATGAATGATTATAAATGAAATTCAAATAATTAGGAATTTTCCAGTCACATGCGGCATTTTTTGTTATTGTTTTGTAAACGTAGTAGATGCACAAGCAGTTAGAATCTTTTCATTGCATAAATGCAACTTATTAGTGAATAGATATGAATGTGAAACATGCGACATACAAAACTTCTTCGTCTTTTATGAAAGAAAAAGAAACAATTTCTGTGACTTTGTTTGCAACGTGCCATTTTGTGCAAAAGGTAAAATTCTTTTTATTCTTTACTAAATATTTATAACTTTTTTCTCTGCCATATTTCAAAGCGTGCTTCACGTGAGCAAATTTTACTACTCCGAGAAAAATTGATTTTTGAAGCCTGGCCGCTCGTGTTTTATTTTATATTATTTTGCATAGACAGCTTGTCTTGTTCCTGTAGTTAATTTTACAAAAATTTATTTAAATAGTTGTTACAATGTAACGAACAAAATATTATTAGATTACATTATGACGAGCTGCTAATGCATCTAAACAAATGATCAGCACTTTACAACGTGAGGCTAGAGTCACTGACTCAAAACACAATACTTTTATTTATTGTGCATTTATTAGTTACAATTGCGTCAACATTTCCACCTGAAACGAACTTTTTATTCATAAATAATATGTGAACAGTGAGGTCTATTGACATTCAAAGAAACGTGATTTTGTGACATTAATTCAAAGGTACTGAAATGGATAAATATCAAAGCTCTAATTAGTCATTGGAAGCATAAATGCAACACAATGCTTACACTCGGTCACTGGCATTCTATTGAAGCGCGTGTAAAAAATTTATTAATTAAAGTAAAGAGAGAGCATGGCTAATTAAAATAAAAAAAAAGTTGAAAATTTTCCATAAAATGCCATGCAGTGTCATTCACATTGTGGTTGTTTGTTTTCAAAGTGCCTTTAAAACTATTGCAACTGATGCGCCATAATGTAAAAACATTTTACGATGTAACAAAGTGCACCCAAGTATCTCATTGCAAAAAAAGAATGTTGCAACGCAATTCGGGCTCTACCTCAATGTAGAATTTGTTAAAACCCAATTGCGAAAGTTCGCTCTCGCTCCAATCATCATCATCGTTCTGTCTCTTTCACTCTGCAACGCTTCAGCCCGCAACCTTGAACCATTCGTCGAGTGCATTTTCTTATCGATTTTTTTTTTTATTTTTTATTTCTAGCTGTGTAGTTTCCATATAGTTGTGTGTGAAGCTTTTGGTTCGCTTCATCAAGGTTCTTCTTATTTTTACTCGTGTTCATGCCATTGTGCTGCTTTGAGTTGAACGTTTTCTCAATCCTTTTTTTGGTAAGAGTTCAGATAAAAAGTGCAAATGAAATTTCAAATTTCTTTATCTCCACTTCAAAATTGCAGTATTTTTGGCCATTGTTATTTTTACCATTCTCTTATCAATGTAGGAAACAAAAAAAAAAGTTTCACGGCCATCACGTTGTCGTCGTTGATTGATTATTTCTGACTTTACTTGTTTCACACTCATACAACAATTGCATTTATCTATTATATTCTGAATGAAAAAAATCTATTTGCTTAACATTTATTGCTTATGTCTCCCTTGCTCTCTCATGTTATCGATAAACGATTTTTTTTCGGTTATTTATTCATGAAAAAACATTTGTCACAGTGTTCATTGTGCTCATGCCATCAATATCGTATTCAAGGTCATTGTGAAGTGTAGAGCACACATCATAAGCGCAAGGTAAAAAAAATGTTTATGTGGTTATCATGTTCATGTACTACACACTTTTTGAGTTCGATATTATATATTTTCGTATGACGTCAATTAAAAGAGAAGTCTGGACAAGTTTGACATGACTTTGAATATTTTTTTTTGTCATGAATATGAAATTTCGGATACAAGCGTTCTCGAATTTCTTCTTCTTATCAGCTTATACTATTTTCTACCTCTCTCATTTTGGTAAATGTTTAGTTTATTTCAGAGTCATTAATCATATTAAACAAAAAAAAGAGTGTATTCATTTGTAGTGTGTAATTAGTTTCGTCTGGGAGTTGAAAATTAAGCCAGAAATCATTTTGCGTTTCATGAGAAAAATTCTAAAGTGAAGTGCATAATGCGCTTGCTTGTGCGGTGAACGCAACCTTGAAAATTTTTATCGTTCATTATTGTTATTGCTTTTTGCACTTGTGCACATGCTAAACTCAATAAATTGCCGGTCGAGAAGAGAACTCTTACCAAAAAATCAATACTTTCAAGAGAATTTTTGCTGCAAATCAATAGAGCTGATTTAGCTTGACTCTTGCGTAGGATTTTATAAATTTATTTTCAAATCACAAAAAATGCCCGGTTGACAAACAGAAAATGACATTTAAGAGTTAATTATTCTACATCATACGCCCGGTTGGATATTTTTTAAACAGCTGATGACTGCACGTTCATCATATGTGACACACACATATACATGTGATTTTTGCACATGCCGTTGATGAGTGTAGCTTGCATTAATAGCTTTTTTGTGCAAGGTCACTTTTTTTATTCTCTTTCGCAGCTCCGTTTTCACATATGTATGAATTTCATGCATATGCGATATTTTATGATTATTGAAATGATTATTACTTCTCTCTCTCTCTTTCGCTTGAACCGGCATTCTATCCTCAGTTCAGCGTAATTTTTGCTCGAATGCATATTTTAAAAAATTATTTTTCTTACTAATGCCAACAATCCGCATTTAGCATCATATCTCATTGTCAAGTTTAAAGTCATATAACAAAAAAAAACAAACAAACGAAATAAAAAATTGCATCACATCAATGTCTATCTCACTCGTTTGCTTTATGACAGAGGGAAGTGGCTTGAGGTGGGCGAAGCGAGAGAGACGAAAAAAAAATAAAACAAAATATAACAATGTGACCTCGAAAAGTTCTTTCAAAAACTACTCCTCATAGCTCAATGAGAAATCGATGAGCCAAAAATACAGTGATTCAACAACAAATACCGGCTCGTGTACGATCAATTGCATAATCAATTTCAATTGCAAAAAAAAAAAATAAATGAATAATACAAGACTGCATCGATTTCTCGCATATGACATAACAAATATAAACTGAATAAATTATAGTACTTTTCCACCTTCACTCAATCTTCAAATGAATGTTAGTTTGGCACAGCTTATGCAGTTTCTGGGTTATTTTTGTATCAGCTCAGCTGGCTGTTATTTTAAATTCCTTCTCGAATCTTTAGTAAAAAACTACTGCATGATCTAGACATTCAAGCTTCATTTATTATGAATAAATAAAATGTCCTAATCGTCATCTCTCACAAATATTTTAAATTTAAATATCGAGTGAGAGCGGAGGAAAAAGTTCATTTTAGTGTGGCACGTGTAAATAAAATCTCAATGCCATCGAAGCAACAACAAATTGCCGAGTGCTGTTCATAGCGCAAGCGATTGCCGGTTTTCTATCTCACTTCCTACAACTAACAAGCTGCATACAGTTGTATTTGCACAATAATATTCTCCATTTATTTCGCACTCATTGCAATTCGCATATACAAGCTGGGGCTTATTTAAGTAACTTTTTAAATAAATAATTCGAGAAAAAAATGCACGCGCTTAACTTAATAGTTTCTTTATTATTATTTTTATTTTAACTGTTATTCAACTGGCATTTTTAAGATTGAGTAATGCCAGACGTAGCAAATTTAATGCATGAGGAAAAATGTGATGTAATTTAAAGTCCAATTTTAATTGTCAGTGTCGCAATAACAGCAGAACACATCTCATAAATTGCTCATTAAATGTCAATTTTTCATCTTTATTTTTAAAGTGAACACAATTAAAATGTGACTATTTGATAATTGTTAAACATAGCAACCAAAAATATAATATCATTTAGTTGATAATTATCAATGCACGTGTGTATGTATGAAAGTGTAAAAATGTGGTTTAGAAGAGTAAATAATAATTACGTTGCACGAAATAGTCAACGAATGATGAAAATAAATAACTTTCATCGCACATGCCAAAAACAAGAAATATATTTCTTTCGCGCATATTTGTGTCATATTTTTATATTATTTCATGTGTGCAAATGAAGCACAAAAACTAAACTTATTTTTACTACAAATCGTGCTTCTCGTTTGTCTATGGAAAAAAATAATGTCGACTGTAAAGCCATAATGCAAAAAAAGGGCACAAGAAGAAACTATTTTTACTGTTTTTATATTTTTATTGTTACACGAGACGATTAGGTGACGTGATAGTAAAGGGAGAATGGAAACACGTGAGGCGAATTAGCAATGGGCGAGTGAGCTGGAAATCCGCAATATTTCAATGTTCAATGTCATGTTTGTGCTGTTTATTTTCGCATACTCATACTGATTTTGTTATAGCAAATCATATTATTCATTCTATCCTTATAATTTTGAGTATATGCAATTTGCAATGTGAATTGTACAATGTATGTCAAAAAATTATTCCTCAATTTCATTTTGGCTTCAGCTTATGAAGCAAATAAATTTTTTTTAATTAGCAACTTTTATTTTTGGCTTGCAATTAGTAAATATTTTTAAACTGTTTGTTAAAAATGTTTCATAATGAAATAAATTATTTGAAAATTTAATTTAAATTTAAACATATTTCTTTTCACTGTTTCATACAGCTAAAGGTCATAAATATCATTTATCATACTTTAAATAGACAAAGTTTCATCTCATGAAACACGACACACTTGTGATACAAATTTTCGTATAGATCTATCTAATTTTAAAAGCCTTCATCACCTACATTGATCATAATGCAAAAAAAAAACATCGCAAATAATTGCCTTTGGCATGTTCGATGACATAATGTTTTTATTCTTCATTTATCCCAATATGTCTAAAGACTTGTTTTATTGAAAACATTGCTATGTGTATGACGCCATTGAAACAACTTTTTTTTGTGCTGCCTGCCTAACCAACTCCTCTGTGAATTATTTTTAGAAGATATCTAAATACAACAAAATATTCCGAAGGTTATCTTCAACAAGCTAGTCCCGTCATATGTGTGTGTGTATGTGTTTATTTTTTTTTTCAGTCGAATTCTTTTAATTTAGTTGTGCAAACATATCAAGAACAATTGCCTGCATGACATTTCATAAAGTTACCAAACTGTTTAATTGTGGTCACCCGATAAGGCAGAAGCCTTGGGAAATCACAAACACACTAAAAAATGCGACTTCATTTGTGATAAGAATTTTTTCATTCTCTTTTTTTATAAAGATAAAGAAACCAATAGTGAACCTCATTTCCTGACTATTTCGATTTCACTTCCGTGCAGCAGTTATCAAGCGCTAAAAATCTTTTGTAGGAAATTGTCAAGAAACACACCGGTAGAATAACATCATTATCAATTCAATAAAGTCGCCGAGTACTGCAACTTGCGCTAATTACATTATGAATTGACCTCCCAACTTCTAGAAATGTGTGTGACGGCCGTAAAAGTGATAACTATAGTCAATTATTTACCATAATTTCACACTCAATATGGAAATTATTTAATTAATTTTTAATCGTAAAGTCATTTGTGTTAGCGACCCAAATTTGATGGCCGCTTATCAAAATTATTCAACACAACAAATATTTATTTTTTTGTTTTTACTATGCGGCGTTAATTCTTGCCATGTTTTATTTTTGATAACAACTCGTTCGTTCTAATTATTGCATGATAATTTATTAAATTGATTTCTACGTTCTACTTACTCGTCTTTTACGTGGCAATTCTTCACCATAGTCCATAACGATGCCTTCGTCTGATGCTGACAAAGAGGTGGTGCGTTGTCCACGACGCACATGCACCTTCACATTGTGCTGATTGATTTTCAATTTATGAAGATTCTGTTTGATAATGTACTTTTGTTCATTGCTACTCATGCTACTGCTGCTGACATTGCCATCATCACTCAGAGGCGGTGAAGGCGAGCCGCTATATGCGGATGATTGAATACTATCGCCCGGACTCGAGCCTAATATAGCACTCTCCCAAGCTGTGAAAAGAAGAAAAAGTCATGCGTCAATTCACGGTTATTGCAAAGTTCAAGGTTCTTTTTTCACTGATTGTCGGATGTACACTTCAAAAAAATGACTTTTTCTGTCTATACATATTTTACTGCTCTCAATTTCTATTTTTACTTACCTTGACGTGGTGAATTTAGACTCATTAAAACCAGTGCTGCATTGCATTCATCCATATCGTCAGCATCAAGTAGATATTCGCGTTCGTCCTGTGTGTAGGAAGTGCGACGCTTACGCGATCTGTTTAAAATTAAACAAACATTTTTAATAATGAAAAATCAAATCAATAT
>JACWBX010000503.1:0-11155 GCA_014622435.1 Polypedilum pembai
AAAAATATTCAGACTCATTTTCCTTTATGTTTATTCGAGTGTATCGTCTGATATGTTTGTTGTTTATTCCTTATACTGAAGCTGTTTGTCTGCTTATATCCTGGGGCTTTTCTTGCTGGAATATTATCTTTATGGTAGCTCGAAAATTGGAATTTGATTACATTCTTGTCGCAAGTGTACATTTACGGCATCTTCATATTCCTCAGTTTACCTTTATGAGATTATATCTTCACTCGAGGGTGAAAGAGAGGAATTTATTTAAATGAAAAATACGGGAAAAAACATTCATAGCGCATTATTAAAAAATCTTGCCCTTGCTCTCAAGAGTCCATTGGGACTTTTAATAAGCTCTCTGTGAGTAAGCTTTTTCTGCTGTTCCATCCATCATTTCAGTTTTTTAATGTTGCGTTTTGTGCTGTTGTTGTTGTGCGTTTGTCTTGCAAATATTTTTATTATAAACACAACACAAACTTGTCTCTAAAGCAAAAAAAAGTAGGAGAAGATGAAGGACATTGTTGTCATGGTAAAATTGTGTAATCTCTTTATTTCAACAAGGCTTATTTCCCTATATTATTCCATCTCTCTTTCTCTTACTTATGCTGTGTCTTTTTTTACACTCTCGAAGACATTCCACTTGAATGTTATTCTTTTCTTGTATGTATAAGCATAAAATTGCTGTATGCTGTAGACGAAAAGTCCTTTTATATTCAAACAATTATATATACTTCATTGTCATAAGAAATTTGCATAAATCTTTCGCTCTCGAGCATCGAGTACCCTATATGAAAAAACATTCACAAAAATCTTGAGTAACTCAAAATGCTTCAATGTCAATTCTGATTTTTTCGCCTCGCAGCCACCATAGTAGCGATGAAAATATTGATTTTTTTTCATTCCTTTTAAAAGCTTAGATTCTCAGCGGAACAATCTATCATTTTCCTTTTTATTCATTTATTTTTTTATTTTTTTTTACTCATTTCACGCATTAATAATGAAATTATAATTTTTTCTCTCTTTACAGCCGAAATACCACCTAATAACAGACAATTGTCAATATCAGAAAAAGATCGTCCATTGATTGATGCGCTAATAGTTGAAGAAAATACATTAAGTCCAAAAAAGCGCCATATTTGCAACGGTCGCTTTCTAACAATGCACAAACGACGAAGGAAGAAGTTAATGACTCGGAGTTTAGCCTTTGAACCAGCAATTATCGATGATGTCTTGCACGGGCAGGTGAAATGTATTTTGAGACAAGTGGGCAATTGGCGTTTTAATGCATTCACATTAGAGACAGTAACCGGAGGTGAGAATATTATAAATTTAATTATAAAATATAATGAAAAAAAAGCACTAAAAAATGTTTTATTTTTTTACTATAGGACGATCTTTGCCTGTTTTATGTGTTCACCTGTTTCAGTTGTACGGCCTTTTGGACCATTTTAATCTAGATGTAGTTAGATTATGGAAATTATTTAGTTTAATTGAAGAAGGGTATCACAGTACGAACCCATATCATAATTCGATTCACGCGACCGATGTTACACAAGCTATGCACTGTTTCCTTCAGGAGACAAAAATTTATGAACACTTGACGCCACTTGAAATAATGTCATCGCTGTTAGGGGCCGTTGCTCATGATCTCGATCATCCGGGCGTCAACCAGCCGTTCCTTATAGCGACATCCAATCATCTAGCAGCACTTTACGAAAATACATCTGTACTCGAGAATCATCATTGGCGTTCAGCAGTAGGCTGCCTGCTTGAGAGTGGCGTCGCCGAGCAAATTGAAGACTTTCGTCACGAAATGGAAAAGCAAATCAGCTCTCTCATCCTTGCGACCGACATAACACGTCAACAAGAATTTATAGGAAAATTTAAAGACTTTTTAAACAATAATACATTAAATATGCGCAAGGCAGATCATAGACATTTTATACTACAAATAGCATTAAAGTGTGCCGATATATCGAATCCATGCCGGCCATGGGATATATCCAAAAAATGGAGTCTGAAAGTGTGCGAAGAGTTTTATCGACAAGGTGATTATGAACGGCAACTCAATTTGCCAGTTACATCACTTTGCGATCGACAAACAACTACCGTTCCAAAAATTCAAACGGGCTTTTTTAAGTTCGTCGTAACGCCGCTCATGGCTGAGTGGCATCGCTTCCTTAAAACTGAACTATCATATCGCATGATGCGTCATCTCAAATATAATGAAAAGCAATGGGATAGCAGACTGCAAGCCGAGCTAGCGGAAGAGACCCGTACTGAAATCTCTGATGCTGAAGTGCTTGAAGAAGACGTCGATGAGGGTGATGATGACTCACGAATCGAATTTGCTGGCAGTCCCGAAATGATTCTGCCCGAAATTAAGTCATCGCGTCGAAGTTCGTTACAGATCCCCACTTATTCACTTAAAGACCGTGAAAGACGTCTTTCTGTACCCATCCATCCTGTGCCGAAAATTATTTTGCCACCACGTGATCATATGATGCGACCAGCTGACGCTCTTTTAGAAAGCGATGAAGTCGAGCATAAGTTTGATCAAGATTCGCTGTCACTCTTATCATCAGACAGCGAGAGTGGGCAACGTGCACGTTCTTCTATCGATAGCAACGACAATGAGCGACCATTGAGTGCGGAAAACCTTCTTCCTGACCTCAACATTGCTTCCATGACAGCAAGTGCGTGTGCAGACAAGCTCAATATCGTCATGCACGGTTCAACCAACTTTCCTTCGCATATGCTGGGCGTTTCAACAGCCAAACACTTAGTGCGTCAACAAACCTTCCCTCCGCTACAGCCATACGTGCGTGCTCGTTACATGTCATCAACAGCTGACCTTGGCACATGTCCTGAAGCACTTTTTGAAAGTCACTCTGTCAGCAGTAGTTCTGAATCAGCTGGTTGTGAGAATGATACGAGCAGTTCAAATGGTGCGCCAAAGAAAGACAATTTAAAACGCGAACCAGACCAAATTCCTGATAAGGCATCGAAATTGCCCAAATTATCAATCGGATTGGGCCAGAAGGAGAATCTTGATCCAACAATGCATAGAAAAAGCTCAACTAATCGTCGGCGTGGTTCTGCTCCCGTTACGGTCGCACTTTCAACAAAATCAGGCGATCAAGATGTCTCACTATCATATGTCATCAAGAATTCTGAGAAGGGGCGTCGATGCTCAGTTCCAGCTGAAACAATAACATTGAGTAAGTAATGCATGCAAGCGTAGTCTCTTAACTGTCATTTTCTTATTATGAAGGAATTTTAATAGGTGCCAAAGACTTTGTTGGCTCACCGACTACTCATCCTGTGATATCATCAACTACATCTTCAACAACAGCACAAGCACATCAGCAGCAGCAACAACAACCAGTACAGCAACAGCAGCAGAGACGTGGTTCATGTGAGATGCCCAATATGATGGTGCGCGGCAATGTCAACGGTAAGCGACGTAACCCCAAAAAGATCCTTAGACGTCGTTCATCTAGTGGTGCAATTGAAATTCTCACGCCAATTGTGAGCGAGTCAATGGAATCGACTTCAAGCGGTGGTAGTAACACGGGCTCTGCATGGTATCGTTTCAAAAAAGAATGGACTTTATCGCGTCGCAATGATTCTGATACATTGCTTACAAAACGACGTGGTTCTCTTCCCATCGAGGTGCTCGCAATCGGCTTAGGTAAGCATGAAGAGCTTTGAATTGTCCAAAAGTCTCGCGTAGCAACAGCAATTTGAAAAGTATAGAACGCACATGTCATATCAAATGAAAGTTGATTAACTATTCAGGCACTCTCTTTCTCTCACTGATTGTGATATAACTGGAACGGATAAAATAGAAAAGTTTTTCCATTGTATGCGTATGAATTGATAATGCAATTTTCACAAAATATAATATGTGAAATAGTTTTCCGGTCACGAAATCACTTTTTCTACAACAATATTTCATTCATGCAATAAATAATTTTCATGTTATCCTTATATACCTTTTATGCTTATTGCTGTTCATGTTTGTTAGACAGAGCAATAAAATGTGAAATTTTAAAAATAGAAACAACTCTTCAACTTCCTAAATATACATAACTAATGTGTATTTAAAGAGAAAAGAAGATGGTAATCCTTATTGTTTTAATATCAAACTTTTTTCTGCCTGAAAACTTCTTTTCATAGATGGAGAGAAAGAGAGAGGAAAAAGTTTTATATCAGTGAAATGTTTCTGGCCAATTCACAAGTTCATGCTGAATTAAATTTCCATGAAAAGCTGATCAAAGCACAAATAAGTAAAAAATCTTCCAATAAATGTAACACACAAAATAAAAAGAGATAGCGAAATTTTGAGAGACAAGGTAAATAAGGTTACAGTTCGTTAAAAAGATTTTCATGTCCTTCGCTTCTCATCATAAAATTTTAATGGTAGTCTGGTACGAGAGTGTGTTATTTATGTTGGTGAAAGAAGAATATCGACAATCAGATTATATATCGCCATTTACAGCATCTCATTCAAAGACAGAATCGTCTTCCATCATCAATAGCTGAATCCTCGTCTTGAAAATTTCCTGCCATTATCATTGTCGAGGTGCTATATAATTTTCGCTGTAATTCAATATTTCAGAATATTTTTTATTCTCGCGTATAGAGGCAGTTTTGTAGGATTTCATGCTTTTTTAATATCAATACGCATTGATTTTGATTGAAATTTTTCAAAAAAAAAATATATATATATACATCAAGGAATAGCGCCCACATTGACAATGAGAAGAGCTTCTTTCCGCTTTGTAAGAGAGAGAGATAATTACGGATTAAGTTTATAGAGCTTTATTTCTATACATGAAGCGTTTGAAGAAGATAATTTCACTGTTTAGAGAGGGATTATTAAGGTTCACTACTTAATTATAAGAGAAATTCTGAGCTTTAATTTTCATTATTATGCATTTAATGCTAAATGTTTGTATGAATACCATCATTATCTTAATTTTTTTTAAACAGTAAAATCACATTATACTACAAGCAATTGTAAACTGCTAATGCCATCAATTTTTAGTAAAAAGCATTGATTATACTGACTTATGTTCAATTTTCATGTTGAATTCCTCAACTTGCTACTTGCTAATGAAAGACGATAGTTTCATAAAAACGAAAGCATTGAAAGCCTCTTAGGTCTTTTATAAAGTAATTGTTTTTATACATAAAAGCTCTTTTCTCTTGGTTGTTTTTTGCATGTAAATATTATGAAGAAGAGTATGAGAAGTTAAAAAGAGTTTGTAAAAAGGTATGAGACAAATGTTAAAAATAATAAATAAACAATAGCGAGAATTTCAAATAAAACTTGAAACTATATTATAGACATAGACACATTCAGGTCTTTTCTATTATTCACTTTAATGTGAGAAAAGGACGAGGAAGAACGTGCATTAAAAATAGATCGACCGTCACGCGATTTATATTTTTGCATACAATAATTCACAACATAGTACACATGTCGGAGTTAAAAAATAGAGTTATGTACGTGGGCGGAGGGTGAAGAACATGCAAGTTTGGCAGCAAACTCAACATTTTTTCTATACATTTTTGCAAATTTAATTAAGGCCACTGCACACAAAGAAGCTTGTTTTTTCTGCTGACATTTTATCGTCACACATACTAAATGAAAATAGCAGAGCCCGTTGTCGTCGTTGTTATATAAAGGTAGCAAGGAGTGCAGAGCATTGCTCATGATATAAAATATGTCTGTTATTATGGCTTCGAAATTGTGCTAAATATATCACTTTTTGCATGGTGAACCTATTTCGCTCTAGAAGAATTTTTGCTAACTACTTTTGAGCGCTGCAAGCCAAAAACTCTTTTAAAATCTTATTGTCAAGAAATAAGAAGCACAAGAAACTCAAAACTTTTCTTTTTTGCGTTTGTAATTTAATTTTTAATGAATTTTTCTTTTCTCAAATTCTGTACAGTGAGGTGGGAGACGGTGCGAAAAATAATTCGTTGTGACGAAGCGGTAGCTATGACGTAATATTTTCTCCCTCTCCCTCTCTCTTTTCTACTTTTTTGTGTGTAAATTATATACCCTCATTCTTATGGTTCGTTCATGTTGGCGTTCTATTTCTAGATAAATAGAAAAAAGTGTAGGATGAGAATATTTTACGAGAGAAATGAATGAAAAAATCAGCGTTTGAGCATACAAGAAATTATTTTAAAAAGTTTTTAAAAACTTCAAAGCACAAAATGTTCTTTTCATCTTCAATTCAAAAAACTCATTTAGTCATTTACTCGCTCACATTTGCAGCTTGATGACGATGATATATGTGTTTCATGCAATTTCTCAATTTTCAACTTTCACATTAGCACACACAAACACATACATAAAAAATTATTATTTCGCATTTGTGAATTGTGTGTGCATGGAAAATTGCCATTTAGTTTCAAACACATAGTGGTGTACATTCATGCAATTCATTTTTCTTTTTTTCTACTTTTTACTCACACTAGGCACATTACGTCATTAGGATTAAACAAAAACTGAAAACAAGAGCTAGAGAAGAATGAGAATACCAAGGGAGAAAGAAATTTATTTTTCTGGTTTTCATTCATGAACAAGAGTGAGTGTTATTTGGTAGCGAATAAATCCATCATCATTTTTGCAAGAAAAAATAGTCATCATTCAACAACATAGAACTGTCATTCACTGAATGCAGTCGGAACATCTATCTATTGTAGTTCCTGCTTCGATTTTTTTTTCGGATATTCACTCATCATGTCCAGTTGGCTAAAATTGGTTTATGGTTTTCTATGCACCAGTAAAATGTAATTGCTTGAATGCAGTTTCTGTTTTATGTAAACGACAGAGAGATTAGACGCAAATTGATTTTATACATTTGTAACCAACATCATCATCATAGTCATTATTATTAGATGAAAGAGGACAATTGAAAAGGTTGAAACACTCACTGATGTGAAAACCAGAATATATCTCTTCCTACCAATCAATAAATGTAACATGAACGAGCACAACTTGTGAATGACTGGCAAGTATCGAAGTTCAATTAGTGGAATTGTGGCACAAACAATGTAGGAGCAGTAAAGAAGGAAGTAATGTTTAAAATAATCAAATATCAAAGCGAATTTTCTTTTAATTTTAACAATTTTTTATTTAATTTTATGAAAGACAAAAAGAATTTTAAATTAAAAAAGAATAAATTTTGAAAGAGATAGACACAAATATAAAAATATAATATCAAACAATATTTTAGTTATTCAACTACCAATTAACCGCAAATTAAGTAAAACATAAAGTAATATTAAATAATAAATTGTGTTTTTGTGAGTTTACAGAAATCAAAAGAAAAAACCCAATTTGATGAAAAATTTAACAAGAAGTGTGTTTTTGTCTAATGAAACTAAATGAGAATAAAAAGTAAGAATTATGAAGACATGATTATAAAATTAATATTTAAAAAAGAAATTAAGAGAAACGATGTTTTTTTCTTTAAGGGCAGGTCCCTTTATGTTAGTTATTATCGATATAATATTAATAGGATGATACATAAGAGATATTCTCGTAATTTATAAAAGAAGAAACAGATACATACACATTTACATTCACCTACACACACAAACATATTTACAAACAAATGAAACACACAAAAAGAAAAAAAAATTGTGAATTTTTTTTCTAGAAAATCAAATAACGCATAATTAAATGATGAGTAAAAAATCAAGTTATTGTATAAGCAAATTAAGTGTTTGTTGAAAAGAAAAATTCTGTAGTATTAACTAAAACATGATGATGATAAAAATGGATATATAAAAGAGAAAATCATCAGATCACATTATACTACTCTTCTTTTTCTTTATTTTTCCCCCCTATTTTCACCTCTCATTAAGAAAGCAAATCTCTTGGTAGATAAGACTTTTGGTTTTGTGATGCAAGAAAGCTCACACACATGACATGGAATCTATTATAACCATACAATAAGTATAGAGTAGCTGATCACGTTTTCAGTAAACACCCTCTCACGCCTTTTCTGTACCATTCTCGTGTAATGAAAGAAATTTCAATTTTTTCCACCGTTTCCTTTACAAGCCATTAACCTGTATCAACTTTCACGCATAGTGACTTTACAAAACCTTATGAAATCAACTCAAGTGTACCTCTTTCCTCGACACACTTGTCATTCTAACATTCTACAAAAACAGTAAAAAAAAACTTTCTTTTATTTTATATTTACTCAAAAGGCTAAGAAGAAATTGAGAAATTCCTTATTCTGCTCTGTGTACCAAGAAAGAAAATGAAAATGAAAAAGAGATGTAAAGATATGTTAAGTATTACACCATTTCTCTTCTTTCCGTCTTCATTTTTCTTTTGTATTTTTATTTAAGAGATAAGACATTAACCATTGACATCATATGTCTTCATATTTTGCCTCATGAAATTTTCCTTACTTGTCTTGCCCTTGCACGCAACTCTTGGGGATAAGGATGGAAAATTATTTCCACATGCACAGAATTTACAGCTCGATAAATGCCAAATAAAAGAATTTTTCCTTGTTGGGATCCTTTTTCTAATGGCTTAACCAAAAAAAATCAATAATGTTAGCCGTCAGTGACGTGTTAATAGCGAATTTTTTGTTGCAAAACTTAATTTATCAAAAAATAAAATTGATGTCAAAATATTTTTAAAAACTTCTGTGAAATTTATGAAAAATTTCGTGTAAAATAAACGAGAAAAAATTTTTTTTCTTTAAATTATATCAAGCTTTTTGGAACACCTTATGAACGGCATAGAGTATCGTGAAGAACTTCCCTTGCACAGATCTCATGATCGGCAGCAATAGGTTAACACTAAAGGTTTTAATAAAAAACCGTTCTAGTAAAAGCGAGTTAAAGACAGGCAGACAGACAAAGTGTGGACAATATTGCATTTTTCTTTGAGGAAAATGTGTTAAAAAATTTAAATATTATATGTGAGCTCTAAAAATCCCTGCAACCAACTTAAAAATGATATCACACAGGGTAAAATGTGCATTTATTTTAAAATTATGTCTATAAATGATTCAAATTGAGCGTAATCGAAGCTGCAATTTTTTTTTATTTTTGCTTCAATAATGATATGTAATTACGCTTCAACATGTCCAATATTTGAAAATATATAAATTTATCATCGATAATTTTTTTTTATTATTATGAAAATCATATCGAGCAATCATTCAAATGAAATCAGCCAATTAAACTTCCTTTTGTGTGCAATTCAATAAATATGAATAACTTGATGAAGCGTTTTCTGCATGTATACTTTGGAAAAATCAATAAAATAAGGGAAATCAAGGATATCTAATGTTACTGTTCTACATGAACTTGTTCATTCAGCAACCACTTGGATTTTCTACTTTATGTTTATAATAAGTATAAAGTGCATCTTTAAATGAGTAATAAATTGCATATTACAATATAAATTCTTATTTAATCTCAATTCTTCCTATTTTAACAAGTTCGTAAACAAGTAAAGCTTCCCGTTTAACAATAAAAATAATTTTAATAATTTAATGAAAAAGCAGCAAAAGAGAAAATGTAGAAAGTAGAAAAAGTTTTTCTTTTTCTTCTTCCTTTGTGCATACATTGAAGTTTTATCAAATTTTTCATCTCGCTCAATGTCTTTTCTCAAGCAAATGTGTATAACTTTGTGAAATAGGGATGGGAAAAGAAGGTTTATTACACTTTCTGTTTATTTTTTACTAGTGCAAATATTTATCAGTAAAAACATAAATAGGGACGATAAATTCAAATTGCCCGGTAAAATTTTTGTAATTTTAATTACGGTTATTTCAAATACATATGAAATATGTTTGCTCAAGAGAGTTCGTTATTGAAAAAAAAAATTGTAGCAAATTTCGAATACGTAAACTTCAAATGAGAGTTTTTCCACGTGCATAATGCGCACTTATTTGAAGAATTTCTTTGAACTCAAGTATAAATAAAAAAGACAGCAATGGCAAGTAATTATTTCGTTCAAACAAGCAAAAATGCGCTTGTGAAATTTTCGTTACAAAATTGTCAATATAATTAAAAGAAATTTTTACCATCAAGAAAAAGAAAAGCGAAAACAGTCTCTTATAATCGTTTAAAGCAGCAACATACAGCAAGAGCGATTACATTTCTATTTTTACCGCTTTTCTTTTTTTATCTCCATCACATTTTTTTTTCGTATGTTGATGTAGTATAAAGTGAGTTACACAAGTACATAGAATGAAATGATGACGAGTGAACGCGACAAACAGCGAAACTTTTGATTTTAATTCTCAGAGTAAATTAAATTTCATTTTTCCATGTCAAACTTTTTACGGCTTCTTTTGACTCAAAAAATATGTTCTGGATCATACACGATGATGATGCACACATACACATTTTTTTGCTTTTCGGCTGCGACTGTATGAAAATAATTGAATTTAACAGTACTGATTTTTACTTACTCTATTAGCTGATGAAAGCTTTCATAGCTCGTCGAGAAAAAAAAGGTTTTTGTAAAAAGGCATTTAGCAAATGTTGTATTATAAACTCAATCTTTCATGTCCTCTCTGCCTGTGAATAGACGAAAACGTCAGAGAACATTTTAGATTCATTTGCGGAGAGCTTTTCAGCTCTTAAAATTAGTTATTTATAGAGAAAAGGACTTGGTGCGGTCAATTCACTGATGAAAGAGATTTTAAAAACAGAAAAATTTAAGTTTATTTAGAAAATCATAGGGTTCGGAAATTTTGTATGCGCACATATGCGAATATGAATATGCGCATATTATATGCGAATATATGCGCACACATATGCGCATATTTTCAACGAAAATATTGAATTTGAAAAATGTTTTGAAGCTAATTAAAAGCTTAAACATTTATTTTCCAATTTTCATAATTATTCTTTGTTATTCTGCACTTATTGATATTGTATCCGATAATCGTCATCTTTTTCTCGATGCTTGTGCAAACTTTGACGTGAATCTATGATTTAAAATATGATTTTTAAAAATAAAATTGGGAATGGATATTTCAACAAATTTTATATTTAGACTACTCAATTTAAACATAAAACAATTGTTCTTTTAATTCTGAGACGTTTAGTGTATAAATCACGAAGATTTATGTCTTTTTTTTTGCTAAAACTC
>JACWBX010000504.1:0-29660 GCA_014622435.1 Polypedilum pembai
AAATAAGTCATAAAAGTAAAATTTAATCAAATATTTGACAAACTCATGAATTTTAAAATTTTTTAAATTTTGATTAACTACATCAATAATACATTTTATGAATAAATTTGTAAATTTATTATTTATACGCAAATCAAAAATTTATTAGTTTTCGGGAATTTTAATTATCTTTGACTTTTTAGTAAAATGTACCAAAAAGTTTTGTAAAAAGCAAGAAATTAAAATTTTGTTTTTTGTAATTGTTTTTCTATAGGGTTCGGAATTATGCAGATAAGAAGAAGAAGTATGCGCATAATTTTCTTCTTCTTATTGATTTTTCCATACAAAAATGAATAAGAACAAGAAAATTATGCGCATACTTCTTCTTCTTATCTGCATAATTCCGAACCCTATTTTTCTAAGAACTAATTAACAAAGTTGGAGTTCGGAAATATAGGTATAACGCATATTAAACTAAATTTGATGACTGAAAGCTTTTGCTAACATAGGCTTGAACTATTAACTATTGAGCTGAAGTGCAAGCTAATTGCACGAAGTAAGACAGCTCAACGAAGAATGCGAACATTCTCGGTATTAAACACATATGCAAATATACAAAGTCTTTCGCTCGTTTCATATTTCGTAGTCTTGGTACAATATATAAAACTTTTCGTGATCATTTTATATAAAAGCTTTCCATGTGCTAGTAGTCTTCGGAAAAAAATAGGGAGGTCATTGGCAGTGAACGCCAGGGAGGTAAGAAGCACGTGGCCGAGAACGCCACATTATTTTTGAATTGGTAGTTCATCGTACTATTTTTAGCAAATTTTTGGTAAAAAATAATGCAGCTTTTAGATTCGAAATGTACGACTGGCTAACTGTGAAAGTCATAACAGGTAAATTTAGAGAAGTGCATTATGGCTCATTGGAAAATTTCTGATGCGTAAATTAGCTGTCAATAAAAATTTTTTAAGTTCATGTGAATGTAACATTAACTTTAGTCAAAAATTTTTTTCTTTAAAAAACTTCTAGGATTGCATAAAATACATACAAAATATACCATAAGTAATTTTAAAACATTATACAGTTATAAAGCGTGAACATAAGGATCTATGAGCATTATTGACAAAAGTATCTTCAGCAAGTATGTAAAAATATATCAAATTTATCACCAAAAATTCTGATCTGTAATGACAAAAATGCGCTATAATCTTCAGACCAACCAAGATGTCAAGATTGATCTACTTATATATATATCTACTTTCATATAAATACGATTTTATTGTATTAGTATGTGTAATGTAATGGATAATGGAAGCGAGTGAGGCTTGAAGAAAGTCTCAGTGTCCTATAAAAAAATTGCATAAAATATTTTTCTCACACGCTTTTGTATTTCAAATCGGTAATACCTTGAGATAACGATAAATAAAAAGATTTATTATTAATTACGACTCCTTGCTTGAGAATGTTTACAGATTTCAAGATAAGGAGAACTTCTTTTTTTTCTTTTTTTATTTCAAAAGCGTCGAATGAAAACTCTTTTTTAAATTTCCACGTGCACTTCGGTTAATGCACTTTTCAGCTTGCATATAAAATTTGCTCGCAACGCTTACACTCGCGCTCTCCACATTTTTAACCCAGCACACACCATACACAATCCAGGCATCGAAATTTTGTCGAGCTTTCGTCGCAAGTGCGACACACGACGATTGCATGAAGTGAGAAATGAATTCATTGCGAGGAAAAGTTCAAACTAGTTTAAAGAGAAAGACGTTCTTTTCGTGTCCTTTGTGTTAATAAAACCTTTTTCCTTTTGTGTTTTAATATAAATTCAAACTATTCTTTTTATTTATGTAAGAAAAAGTCTCAGACGGTAATTATGACGTTAGGAAGATTTTTGAATGAATATGTGATTATTGCAATATTTAATTAAATTGTCAATATCATTAAGTCTTTCTCATTTGGCAAGTTTATTTCTCTTTTTCTGACTCATATTAAATTTCCAAATCATTTAATGAAGCATTTAAATGCTCATCGTCATGTCACAAATAATTTTAAATTGTTTAAACAGATGCAATTTATAATTTAATACAAAAAAGTAACATGCAAGCGAAAACATTGCAATCTACCAAAAACAAAAATCAATGCAAGCCGCAAAGAAGAAGGCAAAATTCAAGTTCATGTAAGGATGCGATACTGCCAAATATACTGATGAAGTGAAAGTGGTTGACGACTTGTTTTCATGAGAAATATTTTTTGGTAAATTTTAAAAAAATGATGAGCTTGTGACAAATGTAGGAGTTGTAGTTGAAATTTCGTTATAACTTTTTAAAAATAACCGAAAATGGTAAAAGTAATTCTTAAATAATGTTCCTATATGATTTTTAGAAGAGCTCTTCGTTCAAGTGTCAGATCCTATATATAGCTTTAAATGCCAAATATTTAACCTGAAGTCATCTCTATGATTAAGCTTTAAAAGTAAAAAACAACAAGATATTGTATTCAATATTAAACGAGAAAATTTTCTATCTAAAACTTTATTTATTATTTGAAAGTTTATCAATTTTTTCATTTTATAAAATAGAGCTCAATGAATTGAGATGCTTTTTTATCAAAAATAATTTTTTCTTCTATTACGTGATACTTTTTTGGGTTTTTTCCATTTAAAAACAGAATCAATCTAAAGCAAATAAAAGCCGGATTTAATGCTATTGTTTATCATGATAGTTCAAGGATATTTTGGAGGGTGGGGGAAACAAAAGATTTTGACCACTTTTTCTTTTTTTGTTTACTTGTTATCTAAATTGCATTCATCACATACTCTTATTTATTCAAAAACAATTAATTTATTTATTCATAAAATGTGCAGCCAAGTGTCACAAATCTGATGTCATTGCAACCGAAAATTATCATCAATTTTTCAACTACTGCAATTCAGTCAGTTAAAAATTTTATTTTTGCCAGTATAAGGTCGTTATCGCTAAATACTTAAATTGAATTATTATTCATAACCCAATTGTTCAAAAAATAAACTTTTTTTTTTGTTATTTACTACATAGCACGACAATGAAATGGTCAAATAAAATATAAAGCCAAAATGAAATGGCCCACAAAATAAAATTAAAGAATGAAAGAAGAGAGGAAAAATGAAAGAACATTTTTTTTTCGATTTAAAATGACCTACCATTATATTTTTCACATTTCTACGCGTAATGTGAGCGTCAAATAGCGACATAATCTCAATGTTACATACATACATATTCAAATAATAATATAATACCGAAGCAATAAGAAGAAGGAAAATTGTGAAGTTGCCTTTCTCCCCACTCATGCAATATCAAGTGCATCACACCATGTACATTTTATATACGACTATTATTGTCTGTTCTCGATCTTGCCACTGCTGCTATTTTCGCAATATAACGACATCAGGGACAACAACAATAACAATAACAACAAAGAAAAAATGAAACCCTTTTTTTTCGCAATTCTATAACAAGAGCAGCAGCAGTAGCAGCAGATGAAAAAAAAAATTTTTCTTTATAAATTTTTTCCATTGTCAGAGGCAACACTAGCATATAATGTACATATTGTCGTCAGAAAATAAAAGAAAACAAGAGAACTTCATTGCAAATACGATTCAAGTCGAAAAATGCGCTTGCGAGAACGTTCCCAGTTGTGTGCCTCCACGTGCGAAAATGCTGGCTCGTGAAACGAAATAAATAAACGAACTAAGCTTCGGGTTTTTTATATTCTTTTCTGCCACGGCAAATTGTTGTTGGCGAAGCTTATGTACAAGCCTTTAACAATTCACAAAAAAACATTTATTTCGTATATTCTGTGTAGTCTTAAGCACACATAACGCAAATTTGGCAAAAAAAAGTTGTATTCGATGAGTAGTAGTTGAACAGTCGATGAAATCAGTGTTAATTGCGCTTATAAAAGTGAATTAAATGCAAGTTTAATAAATGCAAGCATAAATTGAATCAAAAATAAGAGATATTTGTGAAATTTCCTGTGAAATACTCTCAAAAATTTATAAAAAAAGAAAAACTCACACAGTGATGAAAAAAAAATCAAAAAATTTATTTTAACAAAAAATAAAGTGCAAGTAAACTTTATTTGCATTAAGAGACAAGGAGAAATTTATGAAAATTCCAGAAGAAAATAGAAATCTCGAAAACGCAATAGAGAAAAGATAGAACATATAACAAATAAATAAGAATTTTCTCCCCCCAAAAAAAAAGAAACACTCGTGAGAGAGGGCGCTAGCAGCGGAAGTAAATGTGTATTATATTTTTTTCGTGTATTCGTCTTATGCCTCACGAAAAAAAGTATTATGCCTAGGTCAATAAAATTACATTAGAGGAATATTTTTCGGAGATTTTTCTTGTGTTTACAACATTTAGTGTATTTTTTGCGTATCGTACGGCATTTTCCTTTCATCTATCGCGAGAAACGCACTTAAAATGACGTCATGAGATGGTGAAACATTATTAAATAACTAAATTATAAAAAGACATTTGTGTAAAAAAAGAATATAAATTAAGATAAAAAACTTGAAGCTTTAAACCAAAAGGGAAAGGTGAGTAATAAAAAAAATCGTATGAATTTTTTTAAATAAACTTTCATCCAATGAGAGAAAAATGTAAAAATAAAATTAAAATCACTGGACAATAAAAAGAAGAGAGTGAGCGATGAATTGCATTAAGTGGGATGTAATTTTTGCATCTATATGCAACGTCGTTCTCTCTCTCTTATTTTACTCTTCACTTACAAAGTAAGTAGTAACTTGTACAACGGACATAAAACATGATAGCCTCGTAAGTTTAAACGCACAAAGTCTTCTTCTTCCTTCAATTCTCTTTTACAATACATTACAAAATGGAGTAATTGTCTCGAGCTTAAATGAGGAATGTGCGTTTAAAGAAATAATAGAAAATTACATATGTTGTATAATTATTTTATCCTAACACTCTTGCTATCTTAATTTTTATAGAAACAATAAATTAAAGTAAAATTCAAAGAATTTCACAATAATTTACAAAACATCATTTTGTTTTGATTAGAGAATTTAAAAATTAGGATACAAAATTTTCCAAAAGAATCCCCCTAAAATTTAAATAATAACGGTTACAGTTATTGAAATTTTCCATTATTCAATTATTTCTTGTTGCGTTCATTGTTGCAACTAGTTTTTTTGCAAATCAGTATCTGCATTCGATTGGTTGAATGAATAAAAATTTAACTGTATGCAAGTTTCTAAGTCTTACAAGCTAAAGCCAAGCGCCAATCCAGTTAGCTTATTAGAGAAAATACCGCGATATTTGCGAATCGAATTGCAAAATGCATATAAAAAGAATAAAACTCACACATTCTCAGACTGTAGAATAAAGTGCGCAGCACAAATTTTACATAAAATGAACAAAATTTTTCTCAAATGTCTGTCTGACTTACTATAAGTTCATTGATTTTATTCAAACAAGCGAGAAAAGAAAATGCTTCGTACAGTGACACTTTATTTAATTCAACTCTTTCGCTTTGCCTTTGTGTGATGTATACATACGCGTCGACCCACACAAGCGGAGAAGAAGCAGCAATATGCAAGTGAATTACGAATGAAAAAAAATTACACTGTATGCAATTGCAACTGATCATTTTTTATATTTCTCAACCTTTTCTCTCAAGCTGTGCAAAGAATCATGATTGCTTGGTTGTGAAATTCAGTTTTTGTAAAAAGTAAAATTAACGATTCTCGCTCTTAATGCACTTTCACGATGTAATGCACTTTTCTCTCATTCATTCTCTCACTTACATGATGATATTTATTTTTCTCTCTCATAAACGCATTGCATGCGATACAAAGAAAATGGCGAAATGTTTTTTTACAATAAATTGACATCGATCAATGATCTAACAATTTTCAAACATTGCCAAAAAAAACCAAAAACTTTTTTTGAGGCCCATTAAGACATAAATGCGTGGTTAGGTCAGTTACTAAGAAAAAAAAATTCATCGCGGAGTTCGCATAATTTTCTTCTCTTCTCTTCTCATTTTTCATGGATTGCAAAATAGAGAGATGATGGTGTTAAATGTTATTGATTAGATGATCATACGTGCAGAAAAAGCATCAACCGAAAATTCTTGGTAACAAAAGAATGAAGCGACAAAAAATAACGAACAAAAAAGTTCAAGGCTTTCATTCTATACGCCTTGCAAGCATATTCAATTTTTTGTTGGGTTAGGACGCTTCAGTTAAATTTAATTTTTTTTCTTTACCACATGCAGAACAACAAAACGGAGAGAAAAAGAATTTTCGGTTCGTTTTTTCTGCACAAGCAACGAACATTTTCTTTATATTTGCGCATTTATCACAGCGCACGCTAACTATAGAAGGCAACAAAGTCTCACATCTGAATCACTTTTATTTTAAAAAGAATTTTTTCGTTTAAGAATCAAGCATAAAGAGAAAATTTGCGATATATAAAATGAAATAAAAAACAGGAAAGCGAAAAAAAATAAGAAGGAAAATGGGCTTACATATGTGCGAGTAAGAGAGAATGGAAAAAAATTAGAGGTCGCTGAAAGTCGTTATTCAGCCAAAAACTGCCTGAAAAAAGATCCAAACATGTATATCAGTCAGTCACTTATATTCATGCAGAAAACGCTACGCAAACAATGATCATAACAAATTTTATATTCAAACACAAGCGAGCGAGAAAAAAAAATTGTTTTCGACATTCGTGCCACAGCAGCATCGGTTTCGCATAGTTAAGATGGGTCAGTTAATAAATAACAAAATTCTTTTTTACTGGCGCTCAAATGGCACAGAAATTTAATAAATTGAGCTCAGATGTATGCGAGACATGGTTCCTAGAATTTTTTGCATTTATGAGTCATTTTTATTTTTATATCAAGGCTTAGGAATGTTCAAATATTTTAAATTTTTGACTTGAATTTTAGAATTTTCTTTAATTTGTTCCTAAAAGCAAAGAAAAATTTTATGCACTTATCAAAAAGTTCTTAAACCTTGGTTTTATTAATATATTTTTAGTGAATCATATGAGCTATGAAAAACAAGATAAAATCACATGATAGATGAACAAAAACTTTAAAACCATAACCAGTAAAATTTACATAAACTCGAAGACTCTATAGAGTCATACTTTAAATTTAGTCAGAGAATGAATTTGCAAGTTCCTTGTAATTGAAAATTCTCAAACTATCAAACCTGTTACAGAAGTTTTATGCTTAAAAAATGCATCAATTATGAGAAGAGCGAAAGCATAAAAGAAATATTTATAAATTACCCCGTCCACTGTTGCATTTAAGTTTTTATTTTTTCATTTCGCTTGCATTTAGAGAGGGAAAATCGATTAATCTTCTCGCATTCAGCTTGCAGTGAAAAAAGAAATTTACATAGGAGCAAGCAAGAGAGAAAACAATATATTATGTGATAAATTGTGCAGTTGTATTGGTATGCAATTGCAATACTGCGCTGGTGCAAAAACGATTGCTTTAAAGTTCGCTCGTTCTTTTATGTACTATATAAACTAACAAACTGTCAAACTTATCAAAAAAGAAAATTGTGGGTGGGGAATGTAGCAAGAAGCTAGCAAATAGCGGGAAATACAAATTTTTATCAAATTTGATACTTTTGTATCATATTTTCTTAATAATGAATAAATATATATTTTAGAACTAATTATGTGTCGGGTTTCGTTATTTTTATTTGTCCCACAAAAATCGCGAACAAAAATATTTTTCTCAAATCATTCCGTGAAATGGAGAAACAGTAGGCTAAAAATACGAACGCGTTATCGCAATATGTCGACCATTGTCAATATATAATGTATTGCGGGAAAAAAAAGTTTACGTGAGAAATTGAGAAATTATTAGCACAAATGTATGTGCGTTAATGTCTTATCAAAGTATATAAAACACACTCCAGCTAACCAGTAAAAATGAATAACAAAATTTTTTATTTTTAAAGTCACATGTGTATTTCTCTTTCGGCATACATTAATACATACATTGTGACGATAATGAGTTGTGAAAAAGTAGCAGATCATACCTCAACAATGTTATCAGTATCAGGGTAAAGTGCTAGCAGGGAATCTTTTCGTGTGTTTTAATTCTTCTTTTTGCAAAAAAAATTCCTAAACATGAAAACAACTCTCGTCATTTGTCCTTTCTCAAAGTGATCTCAAAAGTCACAAGACTTTAAAACAATCATTATTATCAATCTTGAGCTTCATCAGCTGGAATTGAATGTCCAAATAGCGAATCTAAATTGAATATATATACACACACAATGTGTATAGGATAAGAAGTTGAAATTGTTTTTTTTTTTCGTTAAAAAACAACTTGCTATCGGGAATAAAGAAACGTATATATCGTACACGCGCAGTCTTTTTTTTTTAAAGAAGAAAAATTTCCCAAACGCAAAAGAAGAAATCTTTTGGGGCATAAATTGCACGTTTCAGATTTCTCTCTCTTTCTTTCTGTAGCTGCATCAGAAAGAATAATTTGCACTTGAGACAACTCTATTTGGTTATGTGGCATTTAAACATGCAAAATTGCATAGTTCATATATCGAAAATTCTTCTTCTCACTATTCGTCTTTGTTATTTTTGCCTATGTGCAAATTCATTTTATGTGCAAAACATAGATATACAGTATGAATGTGATATACGTCGTAATAGGGGAAACATTGTGGAAAACTTTGAAAAACAGTGAAAATTTTTTGCACGTGGAGGCGAACAACGATGAACGCTTGATGTTGTTTATTTTTCTAACTAATACATCGACAAAGTCGAAGTATGAATAAAAGTTTATCGCAAGAATGAAGCCGAACGTTTATGTTTGTGTATTAGTTAAGAGCGTATGAATGTGTTAGTAGGGAGGCAACAAAGTGAACGCTTACCATGAGCGCTTGTGAAAAAAGAAAAGGATGATACAGAAGTTATTTTTTAATGAATAAATATGTGTGTTATTACTTGTTTTAAGTGATAAAATACAGGAGTAAATATTGACTCAAGTTCATTTCAAATTATTATTTTTTTTTTGGCGAATAAGGGGAGGGGCGAATGAGCGCGTTGTCAAAATTCTTCTTGACACATATATAAAATATTATTAGCAGTGATAAGAAATTCATCTTATCGTAGTGATTTATAAAACTTTAAAATTGATAGTATGAAAACATGACAAACAAGGCCTATGTTATGTTATTCTCTCTCATCAACAACAAAGTAATCTTTGCGCAGTTACTGACCTATCAACTAACAATAAAATTAGTTTTTTTTTTCTTTTTCCATTTTATTCTCTCTTTTATTTGTTTGATCATATAACTCTGAAAAAAGCTGGTTTTTTCCAAATTGAATATTTTTTTGATGTTCTATTGTCACACGTGCAAATGAAAATTTTTCACGTGAAATTTTCTCTTTGATAAATCAGATGAAAATTTTTTACTCTTTTCTTTCATTTGTATTGGTTTGTGTGTGTTAAAAAAGTAGGGAAGGAAGAAAATTTTTTCCTGGAATCACAAGTGAGAGAAAAGAAAATATTTTTTTCTGGAAGTGACTATCGAATATAACATTAAAGCAGATCATTGAAAAAAAAATTACTCCACATACACATAGTCAAATGCTTACAGTGGGTTGATTGTATGTACGTGTGTGTGTGTGTTGTTTTCTCTATGCCCACTTCACTTGGTTCCTAAACAACTTCCAAAATATACAGAAAAAAATTACTTCTTCATTTTTCGACTGAGTAAAAAATAATTTTTTGTATTTTCTGTTTTTCATTCCAAGTTGAATGAGTCGACAAGACAGTTCATGTTTTCAAGCGCAAGAGTGTAGATCTATCGGAACACAAAAAAAAATTAAATGAAGAAATTTCTTTTCTATAGAAATGATATTTTGAGAGAAGAAAAAAATTTTTGATTAAAACAAGTGCAATAAACTGAAAAAGAAAATATTTCTAAGCAATCAAAAAAAAATTATAATAATTTAAAATGGAACAGAAAATGAACATTTGGGATAAGCAACAGCAAAATTGGTTGAAAGAAATTTTATCAAAGTCCGGTACAGAGTTAAAAGAAATTGGTGAAAAAAATAATGGTAAAAAATTATTTTCCAGTGATTTTAAAAATTAAAAAAATTTTCAATTGTGCAAAAAAATTAAATTAAAAATTTTTCAACAGAAATTCGTAAAAAGATGGTTTACTATGCAATGCCATTGATAATGAAATCGGAAAATGGTGCTACAAGTCAGCAGCAGTTGTGTTTGAATTCCAGTCAAATGGTAGTTAGTGATAATTATAATGGTCAGTTGCCAGCACCACAGCAACCTCAGTTAATTAATCTATCAAATGGTGATGTGACAATTTCATCACCATCACAACAAAATAATTATACGTATCAGTTATTAACGACAAATGATCAGCAACAAAGTCATCAGCAGCCACCAATGCAGCAAAGCAATGTGCTACCGCAACAGCAGCCGCAAAACACTGGCAATCGAATGCCAAAGACAACAAAATCCTTCAAGTGTGATCAGTGCAATATGACATTTACTACAAAAAGTGCTCACACAAGTCACATTAAGTCACATGCAAAACAACAAGCGGCAAATTCTCAAATTCAAGCTGTTAATACCAATCAGCAAATGCAGTCATCTGATCCATATCAATGCGACGTTTGTAAAAAGACTTTTGCTGTGCCAGCACGCTTGGTGAGTTTCTTTGAGACTTTTTTTCTCTTTTCAAATACTTTTTTTTATTTCGCTCATTACATATCAACACTCTGAGAGCGGAAAAAGCTCGCGATAATTTTCCTCTTCTTCTTCATAAGTTCTTAGTTCGAAAAATCACGTATGCGTAGTGATCAAAAATTTTTAAAATTGTTCAAATTTTTTATTACGAACTTATTCTCTTTCAATACTGACTGAATCTGAAGAACATTTCATAAACAAAATGCTTTTTTAATGACAATAAATATTTATTTAAATTTTCACAAATTTTACATTTTGATATCAAAAGCCAGCTTCAACTTTTTAAATATACTGAATGGTATCAATTTAGCAAATAATTAAATCTGAATTATCTCAATAACTACGCAATAAAATTATTAAATATTCCACTCTTTCAATTAATAAATGTCTCGAAAGAACTTGGCAAACAATATTCTTACAAAAAAAGTGATAAATTTCAAAATTTCAAATCACTGTACATAGAGTTTTTAGTACAAAAAATGCTGTTGTATGGTTCACATGAAATTTTATTCGTAATAGAGCAATAAAATTTTAATATTTTTTGTATTTAAAAATACATTAATAATTTTTTATTTCATTTCTAATATTTTAAGGGTTGAGCTTTGAAATAAATTATTAAAATAAATTTATTAAAATTTTTATTTGTGCCATGCTTTGTGGTGAATTTGATTTTTTTCTTTTTAAAAAATTTCGAATAAATAAATAGACATGTTTCATAAATGAATAAGAATTGCATTCAGAAAAGAACAATAGTTTGCAAATTGACCTGGGTGTCATTAAAAAGTACTTATTTTTTTTTTGGAAAATCGTGATGTCGAAAACAATAGAGAAAATATGTCAGGTGAAAATTGCAAAGTCGCAATATAAAATTTTATAGTTCTTTTGTAAACGAATTTTCATTTATCTTTCAAGGTAGCATTTGCTCTCAATATCTAGTTCATGACTTTTCTTTAGTAAACAATTAATTAATTTTTAATTTCAATTTCACGGTTTAAAATATTTCCTAGTTTTGAAAATGTCTTTAAATTTTCTTTTATAGGTGCGACATTACCGAACACATACCGGAGAACGTCCGTTTGAATGCGAATTTTGTCATAAGATGTTTAGTGTTAAGGAAAATTTGCAAGTTCATCGGTGAGTAAATAAAACAAACTACATAATGTTTGTAAAAAATCGTGCCAAGTAAAAATATTAAATAACAAATTTTCAATTATTTTCTTTCTTCCTATTTAGTCGAATTCATACAAAAGAGCGGCCATATAAAGTAAGTTGAAGTTTATATCTAAAAAATCATCTTTACTGATAAAATTTTCTCATTGATAGTGTGACGTTTGCGGTCGTGCTTTTGAGCATAGTGGAAAGCTCCATCGACATATGAGAATTCACACTGGTGAGCGTCCACATAAGTGTAACATTTGCAGTAAGACTTTTATTCAATCGGGACAATTGGTTATTCATTTGCGTACGCATACAGGTAAATTTTTTAGAAAAAAATACTTTGAAAATATCCTTAAATATTAATTTTTAATAATAAATAGGTGAGAAACCATATCGGTGCCCTCAAGAAGGCTGCGGAAAAGGATTTACATGTAGTAAGCAGCTAAAAGTGCATTCCCGAACACATACAGGTAATTTTCGAAATTATAAATTTATAACGAATAAAATTTAATAAATTATTATTTTAAATAAAAGGCGAAAAACCATACCATTGCGACATCTGCTTCCGTGATTTTGGCTACAATCATGTACTAAAACTTCATCGAGTGCAACATTATGGTTCAAAATGCTATAAATGCACAATCTGCGATGAGACATTTAAAAACAAAAAAGAGATGGAAGCACATATAAAAGGTCATGCGAATGATATCAATGAAGATGAAAATGGTGATGAAATGGCAGCTGGTAGATCACCAAATGCATCACAGTCAAATGAAACCAAACACAGTATTCTGCTGAACACTCCATCGAGTTCTTCATCACCGAATGCTCACCTTTCATTGAATCACTCCATTATACCGAAATATGAGAGCAATGAAAATTCAAGTATGATGAATTTTGCCGATCAATTCGCAATTATGAATGCATCTTCAACATCTGGCTCTCCAAACATCTATCCTGATACACCTAAAGACTCTGAAGCAAGTTCGGAACAGAATTCTGACGGCGATGACATTACTTACATGAACATGAACATGTACTCACGCTTTGAACAGAATCCATATGGAGTTAACTCAGCATTGCTTGCCTCGGCTACTTTACAACCAATAACACCTACCTCCTCATCAAACAACGGTGGCCTCAACACAACGAGCACTACCAATTCCAATTTGATCACATTAAAGCCTATACAACAATCGAATGTTTATGAACGCAATGGATACTTTAGTTCCAATATTCAACAATCAAATGATTACAAGTAAGTCATTCTTCAAAAAAATATGAAAATTTGTTTTTAATCAAGAAAATATTTTCACAGGCCATCAAATCTAGTACGATGTGTGGAAGCTGCTCTCGAGCTTACACCTCCACGATCATCACCAGAATCATCATCACCCGATCGTTCGTCATCACCAGATAGTGATTCTCTTTTGATGGCTGATCGTGACAATAACACGCTGCCGCCACGAAAACGCAAACTTTACTTCAAAGATCAAGCAAATGCTACAATTCCAAAATCACAGGCTCGTATAAGTTCAGTAATTCAGTACGCAAAATCGTCATAATAAAGAAAGTAAGGAAGCCTAATGAACTGACTTACTTTTTTTATCATCTTATTTAAATCAATTTAATAATGAATAGTCGTCACTCCCAGTCTGAATTGATCCAGTTATTAATAGTAAAGTTAAAAATTAAGAAACGCTTAAAAATCCATAAATATGGAAATGATCGTGAGCATTTTTCTCTCCTCCTTCTCCGAGCGATAATGATGAATAGGATTTTATAAATAGACACATTTTTAATGTTTAAAAAAGATGAAACCTATAAATTTGAAAAATAAAAAAAAATTATCACACAGGATTCTCAGGAAACAAACAGAAGAAAGATATGATACTATAGAGATGAATGCATTTAAAAGAAGTTGTTCGATTATAAAACAGAAAGTCGTAATGATACAATAAGCTACTTTGAGAAATAAAATGTAAAGAGCGTTGAAATATAGAAATTTTCTTTTTACAATTTATTAAAAATTCTATTAAAGTAAATGCAAAATGAGAAATGGAATATGAAGAGGAACAATAAGTATAGGAAAAAAGAGAGTAATATATAAATAAAGAGACTACATATACGGACACAACACAAAAGAATAACTAAATATGAACGATAATATAATTTCTCTAACAATAATTTGAAATATATAACGACATAAAAAAATAATTTTTTATTTTTTGCGAACATGAACATTCATTGGAAGTGCTTTTTTCTGTAATAAACAATAACGACAATGATCACATTATAAATATTCATTACATATATACAAAAAAAGATCAAAAACTACTTATTGGTGTTTTTAGCTATCGACAGAAAGTAAAATAAAATTTTAAATTAATGGAAATTCGTAAAATGAAAAAAAACGTTAGAAGAGAGGATTGATTAATTCAATAAAAAAAATTCTTGAGACTGTTTTTAATAACATGAAATAATTAAAATTAGAATATTAACACTATACACACACACAATTGATAAACTAGATATATTATTATATATACATATTAATACGTAGGAAAATTTGAATAATAATCAGAAGTTGAAATGAAAAAAATTGAACACATGATTAAATTAAATCATCCCAAATTCTGGATATATTTCCCCTCGAAAGCATTGCATTTTTTTTCTCAAAGTTTTCTAGTGATTTTGAATGAGATGTGTAATTTATGATGATGACACGTAATGCGAATTGGAAAATGTAATTTTATCAAAAATTTTTTAAAAAGTTGAGATTTTGTCAGTAATTCGCAAAGCGTGACATTTTTGAATGTAAGGTCGAATACTATCTATATAGTTAGTTGATTTGTGTCATGTTTAATTTTCATTTAATTTGATGCATATATTTTTTTGTCCTACCACTAAATTCACTGCCGTTTAAAACAAAACTAAATGGTGAAATAGATAACCAAAACATGCCACTGTTTAAGTTGTAACTCAGAGAATTCATGAAAATTCATCACTGTATTTTAACATATAAGCAAAAATGAAAATTTCGATTAAATTTTGAAAAAGAGAACATGAGGAGAAGAAAAATGAATTTTTTGATATAATGAAATTGCCATAAAAGTCTGTTTTAATCTAAGTTTTGAATTACTGAAAAATAATTAATCAAATTATTCGTATGTGAAAAGTTAATTGTCTTAAGGAAAATGTAGTTTTTAGTAATTTTTTACCAACTTTTTTATCGTGACAAAAAATACATAAGCAAACTATTGATGGAAACAAAATTAAAAAGTAAGATGAGAGAAATAAGCATTTATTTATTACAACTACCTACACATAGTTCATTTTGGCAAGAGCATTTTTTTACTAAATTAATTGCAGAATGACTCAAGTCAATTTAATTATCATTATACCAAAAGTTCTTTGTTTTTCCAAAAAAAAAATGGAATGAAATGGAAATTTTTTCATAACATAAGGTAAAATTTATAAATTAACCAATAAATTAAATTAAACACTATAATATATATTTGAAACAAATGCATAAGAGAAAAAAAAGATGTGTCAGCAAAAAATCACATTCTTAAAACTTTTTTCTGCAAATAATTAATATAATTTCGTGTGAAGACTATTACTATTAGGGCCAAATGAAAGTCTGTCTCTTATTTCTTATTAGATTCGAGATAATGATAAAATAATGAATAATGTTGAAATAAGGAAAAATTTGCATTTAGAAACGTTTCTCTCCCCAATTACTCGATTTAATCTTTAATCACTTTGCAATGAGAAAAAAATTAAAGATTTCATTTTAAAATTAAGATGCTTTTTAAAAAAAAAATCACACATACAATACATATAAACATAATAATTCTTAGTCTAATAGTTGAAATTCATTTAGACACATAGCTGTTAAACAGACATGTCGTCATCGTTTTCGTTTAATTTTTACTTCTCATTATTAAACATAGTTCTTGTTAATTGTGTATGACTAAATTATTTGTTTTCTTTTTAAAGAATTATTACCTAATTATAAATTAAACAATGTGCAACAAAAAATTCACACACCCCACAATTTCCTTAAACACATCTAACATTTCATACACACAAACTACCCTCTTTTCTTTTTCGAAGAAAATTTAGTTGTATAACATGATACACATATTATAATATAATATCAAAAAACGATTAAATATTTAATAATGCATTGTGAAAAATAGAATCGCCGATTAATAAAGCAAAAACTGAAAATATTTAAAAATAAAACTTTTGTCTTTAATTTAATTATTTTATAGAGAGCAAAATGCTCGATCTTTTATTTTACAGTAAACTCTTCAAATAAATGTCAGAAAGAAACATTATTCATCACGTTTTTCAACACATTGCATATATCCTCCATCAACCATTCGCTGAAATGCTTTATCTGCATCATAAGTTCTGGAATCAATAAAATTGCATTTATTCGACATTTTGAAATTTCCAAATAGAAAATTTTACCTATAGAACTCTGCATAAGCTTTTTTACGTGGCTCATTGCGAAGGAACTGAATTGCTAAACCCAATCCAGTGCAGAGAACAGTAGCAATGAAAAGATTTCGCTTAATTTGCATTTTTAGAAATCCACGAAGTTGAGGTTTTGGAATACTCATCGTAAACGACTCAAAATAGTCAAACTCAAAATGAATTTTCTATAAATATATTGTTTGTATGCTTACTTATTGAATATATATTGATTTTAATTTATTATCACTGACTTTTCGATGATATTCAACAATAATAAAATTTACGACTATGTTGATCAAAATTTTGTTTAGCTTGAAATTTAAATTTTCAGTAACGTCTTTTTATTAAAAATTTCAATTTTAAACTTTTTTCAATTTTATTATTGCATCATGTTCAACATTAAAATTATTTACATCAAAATCAATGAAAGCCAAATGTTTCTAATAAATAGTACAGGAATTTAATACATTCTTTATTTATGGTTTTGAATAGCGATATCTTTTCATTTCTGGTGGATCACAATATTCTTTAACAATCAAGCGGCAAAGAAAAATGTGAAAAATTACAATAATCGCACAAATTGCAATCCAAAAGAATGTTGGTAGACCACCAAGATTTGAGCCATGCTTGTGTAACAAAATCAAATGATGTTCATGAGCTGGAGCTTCGTTGACTTCCTTCACGTGAATTGCATGCCTCAAATCTTCCATGTGAATTTTATCAGAGGTAATGTAGAGAATTGGAGTTAAAGGTTCAGTTAATTTTACAGGAAAAACAGTCACGTGCTGATTCAATTGAATAGGCGTATCAAGGCAACCAGCATCACATGCATAATAATTTCTATCAGCACGGTCAAGTGATACCTCAATTTGAGCTTTGTTATCTTCTCGAACGGTGACAGTAACATTTACATGAGTCATATTGCCATAATTAAGACGTCTAAATGAAAAGTCTCTGTGCAAGTATTTGGGATGAATATTGAATTCAAGATGTTGTTGACTAAATCGAAATCCACCGAAAGATAAAACCATTGATTGTATCACACCACTAGCACCTGCTCGAATTAAATTGTGACATCCTTGTTTCTCTAATGTCAACATCCACATTTTTACTATTTCATTGGCTTTCTCAATCGTACTCATGCTCTTCCAGAGATTTTCAGCCTGCAAAGTATGATAACTATCATAACATCCCTCTGAATAAGTTAAATCTTGCAAAATTTGATTCTTTCGTATTGGTGTTATGGATTCTTCAAATTCATACGCTCTCGCATGTGATAATACATGATACATTGTTGAATTAATTTTATCGCCATTCAATGCATTTTCAGCCTTTGACCAGCTCAAATGAAATCCAGTTTGCCAAAGATTGTTCCAAACGCTCGTGTGTTGTTTTCTAAACTCATAAAATCCATCACCTGCACGATCATCATCAATCAATCGTTCTTCATAGATTTTCTTCATTGCACTAACTGCAAACTTTTCGACTATTTCCTTCTGTGTGGCAAATTGTTCCTTATTAACTGGCTTAGAATAATTGATCGTTGTAAGCATATAGAGATTTGTATTTCCTCGCTTATTAAGCGTCAACACACGAGGTATTACGCGATGAACAATCGAGACAACACGAATTTTTCCAAGTGACTTTACAAAACCAGTAATTACTTGATAATCTACTTGTTTTGGACCATGCTGTATTTTTTGTATTTGTGTCGTAGCAGAACTCCATTCGCCGATAATTCTTGGTAATTTTAGATTGAGATCGATAATTTGATTACGATTATTTTTGATTTGTATTTCTTGTACAAATACCGATGGATAATTTCTGTGTGCATAGTATTGATATTTTACTCTGTAGTCATCAAAACATTGATAACGAGTCACTATTCCATTAACATAATCAACCACATGCATCTCTTTTGTTTTCTCTTGATTTTTTGCTACCGATACAATCGGTGCAAATGGCAGATTAAGTAGCAATGCTCGTCCTTCTTTTATGTTGAAATGTGCGTCCTGACTTATTTCTAGACCAAATATTCCATTACCAACATAGGGAATATCATTAATTTTTCTTCGACCATTTTCTCCTTCATGCTCTAAACCATAAATGTTTAAATTTCCTTTATCAAGTTCTGAATATATTCTAGGTGATAAATTATCGTCGATGCATACACTCAAGGCATCTGAAAAAATGAAAAAGAGCTGATTATTATGAAATATAATAAAGTTATCACGTTTACCTTTTTTAACATTTTTCTTGTCATAGAAAAACCTCGATAAAAGCCACAGAAAAACTATGCATGAAACCAAAATGATGATAAACAACTTTCGATATGTCAATTTACCATCTAATCTTCTAATTTTCCTAATTGCATCATCATAATTTAACTTTAAAAACATTTTTTTCTTCAATTTCTCGTCGGTAATTTTTATTCGTCAACAAGGATGAATTCTGTGTTTTAGAATAAATCGTTTGTTAATTAATTTATCCACATTGAAACTGTATTTAAAACACTATTAAATGACCTTTAATAGAGTTTGATAAAGTCCGAATATAAGTTTAATATCGTTTAAATTTAACTTAGAAAATTTAATTTCAAAATATAAACAAGAAACCAGACAGGGTCCAACACACACTCCAAAGTCAATGATGTCAATTATTCAACTATCTATTATTTTATACTCATTAAGTCGATTTATTTAATTCAAAACGATAAGTTTTTTAATATTTCAACTTTTTAATCCATAATCAATAGGCTTATTGTCTATTTATCAGTTTAATTTACTCAAATTTTCATTTTTACTTAAAAAATTTGAATTCTCAGAAAACGTTAGAAAAAAAATAATTTGAAAACAAGTTAAATGATAGTCATTAATTTTCTCAATGTACGCTTTTATAAATTAAAAATTATTCAGTGCTTTTTAAATGATTATTTATATTTTCACGCCTACGAAAAACCGAAATCACCTTTTTTCTTTTTTGACAAAACACCTGTAACTTACTACACTCATTAATGACATTTTACATCCAACATATTTTAGTTATAAACAAACTCAAACAAAAGCTTATAAAGACTTCATTTTACTCATTAGTTGCAAACTTATCGGAGAGAGAAGTCATATTCGTTTTGCTTCTCTGTAAAATAAAGTTAAATCGAGTTAAAAACAAGTATTTTCTTTATAAAAACATGTAAATTTCGTGGAAATTGATAAGAAAAAAGTTATTAATCAATTTTTGATAATAATATTACCGAAATTCAGTTTAATAATTATATAAATTGTGAAAAAAGTGAAGACGAGACATTCAATGCAAGAGAGCTCAAGAAAAAAATGAATGAAAATTAATTAAAGCAGAGAAAGAAGAGTTTTAGTGTGTTCCCATTTATAATATTAGAAAACATCTCAATTTAATAATTAAAAGAAGGAGATTTGAAAAGTGTTGTATTGAAGATGTATGAAAAATAAAGTTGTGCATTTTAGAAATTAGTTGTAAGAAAAAAATAAGCAAAGAGAAGTGGAAGAATCTACAAAAATGAGTGTTTTTAGTGATTTCCAAAGACTTTGGGTAGGTCTCGACCTTTCTCTTTTTCTATTCTGCTCACACGATGCAATATATCTTAGAGAAATTTCTTTCATCAACATCGTTATTTTATTTTCTAGCAAGAAAAATTTCCTGGTTCTGATTTGTCTTCTGCTTGGATAGAAGACGTAAAATTGAGTTTAACTCGACACAAGGAGAAAATTGTAGAACTTACAAAAGAACTAGAACAAGAAACATTATATGTGGAATATCTTGAACGACTTTTAAATGAAGTTGAAAAGTATCGTGAAAATGGAACCGATCCTGCATTACTTTTTGATGCAGCTACACCCACAATTAACACATCGAATCGCTTATCGATGAGCGAAAAAAATGGCTTCACAGACAACAAAGACACAGAAGAGAAGCAGCAGCAGCAGCAGGTAAGAAGAAGAGACTCTCTCACACACTTGTCCATATATGAAAAATAATATACATTATGCAAATCTCGATTCTAACTTCTCTCTATGTCTCTCTTTCGCGCTGTTACGTGTTCAAGTTCATATAATTATGCACAAATGTAATCGAATTTTATGGATTCAGCAAATCGTCACACAATAGCGGATCAATTATAAATCATGCCTACCCATTATTATTAAATAATAATTGCTTGAGAACCATTAAAAATGGAATAGTTTTTTTACACCCAAAAGACAAATGACATTGAAGTTGTTACGAATGAATTGAGTGAGTGAGAGAAAAAAGTTTTAAACGACGCAGTGAAGAGTCGTCGTGTGTATTTATATATGCGTATATGTGGTCGTCGTCAATAGCGATTATATATTTGTAAAATTGGCTTTTATGTTGCATTATATCAGTTTTTCGCACACTATATATCTGCATTGGCAATGTGTAATGGTGAAGAAGGTGAATATAATTTTGCACGGATTAATTAAAGCAACAAACAACGATTTTAATTCAATAATATTTACTTTATTCACACTTCATTCATTGTCATTGTTACACAATTTACAATGATGTAAAAATCATAGTTAGGAATTCCTAGAATCAATGAAATCAGTTTACATTTAGTTGAACAGCTAAAAATTCTTAGTTATAGTTGTATCAACAATCTAAACCGCACGGAAATGACATCAATGTGTTTGTATAGAATAAAAATATCGCGACATATTCATATCTTCTTTTAGGCAATTTTTTTACATTCATGTGAATTCACAATTACTATTATTATCATCATCGTCTTTTCTTCTTATGCTTTGGTATGTCTTCAATGTGATGTGACTCACTCATTCGCTCACTTGATTTGTTACGATTGATATGAAAGGAGGCATGAAATATTGATTACATAGGAAAACAATTTCCTTCGACCGGCTGCATGATTACATGATTAGAAAGAGAGTCTATTTTTTTGTGTTTATATGCATGAAATAGAGACAAACTGTGTACACGACGATCCGTGTGGTAATAGAAATTGTAGGCAACAAATATTGATAACTATTAATCATTGAAACAAATGTCTCTTCACATCGTAGTTACTTATTTGAACCATATGGTGTATGCACGCGTGTTATATATGAAATTAACATAAAATGCGTTTAAATGGTGGAAATAATGACACAAATGACACCTAGCTCGTCACTCTTCGAAGGCGGAAGAATACATTGAAAGAAAAATTGCCTCATAATTACTTCAGCATGTTTTTCTTCTTTTACTTCTTTTTGTATGCATAATGGCATTTTTGTTTTGCCACACTAGCACTCATCACGAATATAAAAGAAAAAACATTTTTTAAACACATTTAGGGATTCAAAACTCATTATTACACTTACTTAAATTAAGAGTGAACACCATCCACATTGACAATTGAGATTTTAATCAAATTTCGAATTTTCTCATTTCAAGCATTTTCTAAATTAAATTTCGTGAGTGAAAAAAAGTGAATCTAGTTAGGTTGGTTGGCTGTTGTAAGAAATTAACTGCGGAACCAGAAGAAACTTTCCATTAAAAAGTTTTAGGAGAGAAAAATTTAATGAATGAAAAGTTTTTATTTTTCGTCATGAGATTGGAAAATATATAAAAATAAAAGATAGAGAGAAAAAGACGAGACTCACGAGATGTCGATTTCAATCGTAGCGATACGATGATTTGTGGAATGTTTTTTCTTTTCATTTTTTGAGGCAATTTTTTTTTGTTTCAAAATTACAAAGAAATTATTTTGTGATGCAATGAGAAAGAGCATGATTAAGTATGTCTCATAGAAATGATGGATTTTCAGCTGATTTATTTTTCTCTCACTCAACTACAACTTTGGTGGCCTTGCATTGCTATAAACAATCTTCAGCTTCTTATTGTTTATTTGTTGAATGTAGTAGCGGCTTAGAAATGGAGATATATGAATGTATATCACTCATTGTTTGCAGAAAAAAAGGCTTTATAATACACCTTTTAATTGTCCACTCGACATTGCCCTCATTAATTTTTTTGTTTGCTCGTTTACTTCTCCATTCTTTCTACCGTGTGCTTATCTTCAACACAGCTACTATTACCTACTAAATTCTTATTTGCACCTGGCAAAAATGAAGAAAAATGGCCATTAAGAGAGCTCAAAAAAGAAGGTTTGAGCATATTAAATTTTTTATTCTGCAAATCAACATCATTTCTCTTTCATTTCTTCTTTTTCTTTACTGCGCCACTTAACAAGAAAGAAAGAAAGAAAGAGTAAGAGATGAAATGAAAATAAGTAATCATTAATAATTTAATTATAACTGTTTTAATGTTTATGTTTTTATAACTTACCTTCTTCAAGCATCTACGATCCGATGAAAGATTAACAATTGCCTTTGAAGCGTTTTTAAATTGAATCAAAATCAAAATATCTCAACTATTCATCTCATTTTTGTTGGCATTAATCTTCACAGTCATCGACACATCACATTGCATTGTGGCAACAATAAAAATATTAATTTTTCTTGATTTGAATACAATCATTTTATATGCACACGCGCAAACATGGAGTTCTCTTCTCGTTTCGCTTTAAAATCTTTTTTTATTAAAAGTTAATTTTATAACAATCACATTTCGATAAATTAGATCAGTGGCCTTCTCTCTTTTTACTGTGCATTTTTTCCTCAATTATTCGAGCATTATGTTTCTGTTTTTTTTTTCAACACAATCTCATGCACCATGTGACAATAGTAAAATTTACTCAATCGTGATTTTTCTATTTCTTTTCGGTCTGTTATTGATTGATGAACAATATTTCAATTGAAATTATTTTACAATGTTATTCAACATTAATGCGCCTCTGATTGATTATTGAAAAAAGACAGTAAGCACGAGGAAAGGGAAAAAGATAGAAACGTAAAAATTGTTACACATCAGTGGGCGTCTATTGTTTAACTTTCGTTTAAATCTCATCATCATGAAGAGCGCATTCTTTTAAGTTGTAATTGTGGCAATGGTAGATTTGTAAAATGACTCTGTACAAAAGAAGAAAGGAAAGAAAAAAAATGAAACGAAATAGAAATGTTACGAAAGTAGCGCGATTAATTTGATTTTCGCATTAATTATTACAATTTCTGTGTGATCTAATTTTTTCTTCATTTCAAAATTACAAAGCAAAAAATTGCAACCACATCAGATTTGCCGAGTTTTTTTCTAAAAACTTTATTTAATTTTATCTTTTTCAAAAATCTTAACATCACTAATGTTGCTGACCTAATGAAATAATTAAGTAAAAAGTGAACAAATCAATCAATTCAACATTTCCGTTATAAAGATGGCTGAGAAAACTCGTCATTTGAAGGTGTAACATTGATGCAGTGACTCAATGATGAATGGTAGAAATACATTAACAGTAAAACAACTATATGCAAAAAATGTCTCTCAAAAAATTGTGAAATTTCTCTCATACTCTTCCACAATTCTCCCCTTTTTTTCTCGAGTATAATGAGTATTTCAGTATATTTTGGTAGGAGTAAATATTCAGGATGACGTCATAACATGTGAATATGAGTGATAACATAAAATACAATACACATTTATCGTGTGAATTTTATCAACCGCAGCGAGCGAGAGAGTGAGAATAGGTGGACTTTGCTGAAAATAAAATTTAGTTTAAATTTTGAATTCAAATGAAAAGCAACTCTCGCACATCTGAAAATTATTATTCAAATAAAATATTTTATCTTTGCTAACGATTTATTGTAAAAATTAGAGTTCAAATTCACAACTACAATCGCAACTTTACACAATTGTATGTGCAATTGAGCAAAGAAAAAGTGTAAACTTAAACTTTACATTCAAATGACTCATCTGCTATTTACAATCAAATAATTTATATCATTGTGTGTTTGCAAAAATTCAATTTTCATTACAATTATCATTTTTATGAAATTTTTTTCTGCTTGCCTATCGTCAAATCATCAGTGAAAAAAAGTAGTGAAAAAACTTTTTAAACGCTATAGACACAAAAAGAACTTAATTGAGTGAACAAAAAAGCTTAAAAATAAAACAATTATACAGAAAATTCCATAAATAGTGAATGTCTGATTGTTTACTGTCAAAGCTTAGTAAATAGACAGAAAGTGAAGAAATTTAAAAAGTTAAAAAATCCATGATGTGGCTCAATGTACAGTAAAAACTTCCAATTAGTCAATCTCTCTTGTTCGCTCACTCTTTTGGTGGAAATAATTGACAGACGAATATAATTTATTACTACATTCATACAGCCAGAGCAAGCTACTCAAAAATAACAAATGAGTAAAGAATTATTCTCGAGTACAACAAACTCTTTCTCTTCTCTTGCCATATACGAATTAAATAAAAATATAACGAAAATGTGTTAAGAATTTAATGTTCTATGAATGAGTTTTATGCATATAAGTATATGCTGTGTATGTACAATCATAAAGTCAATAACTGAAACGGAAAATCATTAATAAACTGTTTCTTTTTTGTTTGTGTTTAAAAATCAACGAAAGATTCTATACAATCTACGCACAAACACACATCTAAATATTTTGTTATAGTAGTAAGAAGAGTTAAGAAAATCCAGTGATGGTATCAGTATCGGAAAAAATAAAAATTTGGTCGAGAAGGGTAAGCTAGATAGATAAATAAATGCTTCTTTTATTTAATGACACAATATCAACATACAATTTAATTCTTTAGAAGTTTTTATTGAAAAATATTAAATTAAAAGAGATTTATGAGTCTTTATGATTTGTGAATTGTTTCAAGATTTTTCAACTAACTCTTGTGCTGCTTTTTTTTGGCGAGGTCAAGATGATGATGAAGAAATTAAAAAAGAAAATGATGATTTTTTTGGTCAAGGAATGGGAAGCACTTAAGTGCAAATAACGTTACTGCAAATTATTTATAAATAAAATAAATAGTAAAATGTAATACATGAAAGTAGAACGCAGTGTATTAAATATTTAGATTGTTTCTCTCGTGCATTCAATGTACATCCATGACATTGCTCTCACTCTCTTCTCTATTCATAACATTTCAATTTAAATGCAAACATTTTTGAAATGAAAAATAAGCCGGCTATCTATTTTTTCTCTCCCGCTACTACTGACTTATAAATGAATTAGGTGTCGTTCTGTATGAAATTGTTTATTTTATTTAATTTCTTCTTCTCTTTCTAACCTACTTCAAAAATTTATGAAACAAAAAATTTTTCATCATCATATAATAAAGAAATATACATGCTTGAAGCATTACAGTTAGCGTAGTAAACGAGGGACGTAGGAAGACAACTTTAAGTGTAAGCAGGTGGTCGATTGTAAAGATAACTTGTTTTGCTTCTCTTTTTCACTCGCTAACTAGTCTTCTAAACTTCTTATGATGCTCTCATTCACCTACATATTTATTTTATGCTACGGGTCTCACAATTTAGAATGATTTCATTTCCAAGTGCACGAGCGCACCATTGAATTAGATGAGTAAGTGCTAGAAAAGAGAAAAATTAACAGTTTAAATAGTGTTTGTAATCTCTAATTGCTAATCAACGATGCGGTAGCAACGACAACGGATGGGAGAATGAAACAATTAGTGAAGATGAATTTTAAACACGTAGTTTCAACTAATTCGCACACATACATCATCATTTAGTTCTCTTTTACTTTCGATAATTCTCTTACTTATCTTATCGATTCATACTTTAAACGTTTTTTCAATGCAAACTTCTCGAATGTTTCTTTTGCTACATTTTCGAATATTAAAGTACTAATACATAAGATAGCAATGTAATTTGCTGCATGATATCTTATCTTTATTATAAAATTGATTTCTAACTGCATATTTGCTCCGCTGTTGTGATTCAAATTAAGTGTACGTAATAAAATAAAAAGTATGTTATTGAAACTTGTCGATCACTTTTGATACATTGTTCTCATTCTGAATGTTTGCTCTTAGTGAAGCTGTTTAATTCAAATCGTTTAGACTATAAAAATAATAATAACACACATTTACGATGAATATTTTTTTCGGAGAATGGAGATTGTATTAATGAGAGAATAAGACTTCTCGGAATGTTTTTAACAAATCAAGTTGAAACGTTTGATGAGAATTTTTGTTATTATTCCACGAAATATTCATTCATCGAATTATTTGCGGTTACCGATTGCTTCTATGAATTATTGAATTAAATTTTTTTATTACCTAGAATTGGCGCTATTTTCTTTATTATCATGTATTTAAAATACTTTTTTACAATCTTAGCAATGGCAAAAAATAAATATTTCGCTAGCATCAAATCTCAAATTAACAAAAGAGAAACAAAATATTCTCAATTTCATTTTCATCAATTGAGACATAGATACACATTGACATAAACATTTGCTCATTTCATTGTCAATTGTTTTATTGACTCACGTTCTCGATTATTCGCCGACTCCTATTACAATAATTAAATAGTAAACTACTACTACTACTACTACTACCACTTGTTCATTTTCTTTTTTTAATGTGTCGGTGAACTTGTGCAATTTCCATTTCTAATTTTCTGTTCTTTACAAATTTTGTCTTACCTATTAATTTGTTAAAAACATAGCATGAGCTAAATGACAAAACATTCAGAGAATGAGAAAATGTAAAAAATCTCTGCATGAGATAGTACAAAAAATGTCATGTGATTCATAAAAATATCTCTTTTGACTCTCACAAAAAGTGCAACATGAAAGAAGTAGCATTATTTATATGATGAGGGAGAAAGAGAGTCTTTCATTCTCGCTTTCGCATTGCTTTGTAATGTCTCCGAGACGACTGCTTCAAAGACAATAAAAAAGCCCCAAAAAATAAAGAAGAATGAAGATGACTCAGATAGATGATTAAAAATTGTGAAATATTGTCCTCGCAACTCTACTTTCTTACCAAATGAGATAAATTCAAAAAAAAATTAGACAGCAAAAATGAATGCGCGCTACCATTACGTAGGCAAATTAATTGATGTTAATTGCAAAAAATGTATGAGTCGTGAGGTTACGGTCAATCAAAAAAAAAGTTTTCTCTTTCTTTCTTTCTTACTTTTTCCACTCACATACACACAATTGAGAAATCAAGTAGCATGGAAATTTAATTGAATCAAATATATTTTCTCATGACATCATCGATAAGCACCAACAATGAACGTGTTCAACTAAATAACTAATTCTCTTTCACTCTCTTTTAATTTCAGAATCAATTAATTCGTGCCGCTTCAACACCTGCCAGTATAGATGAAGACAACGGTGACAATGATGGCGAAGTTGAAATGAGAAAAAAGGAAACGGATGAGGTACAGTTGCGAAGGGACGGTGCACTTAATCAATTTATAAGCGAATTGTCGTCCAACATTCATGGTCGACGGTACAGTGAAATGCCAAACTCGACTAATAATAGTAGCAGTCAAAACGATAATAATAAGCAAACAAGTGCTGTCAAATCGAAAAGTGACAGTAATGATAAAATAGAACAAAACAGCACAATTGAAAATAATAATGATAAAGTCAGTGATAATTCGACAGTGAACGAGAGCGAATGTAGAAAAAGTGATTTGTTGGCACAGCCCAGTCATTTTGTCACTGTGATTGAAGTTAAGGAATCTTCCTCACCTTCGTCCACATCCGCAACCGCAAATACCACAACAAATAGCACATCGTCATCGACGACGACAGCTACCACCTCAACTTCCTCTTTCAAAGCTATTCGCAGTGGTTATGAGAATGTGATTATTGAAAATAATAAACGAAATTCAAATTTGATGAATGAAATGGATCGAAGTAGCTCAAATACCACAAGTTTTAATAGCGTGCGACCATCTGCACCACCAATAGCCTTACTTCAGGATGCGAAAAAGAAAATTCCACCACGGTGAGTTATTTGTTATGATTTTGCTTTATTTTCATTCATTTATTTGCTTAGCGAATGAATATTTTGAGTGCGTGACATAAAGCAAGAATTTCGCTCATTTGTTCATTGTTTATTGAAAAGAAAATTAAATCGCGTTTTCGTTTTCATTTTTTTGTGGGTTTTATTTTCTCTCTCGCTCTCTTGAAAACGCAAAGTAAAGTTGAAATTTGAAACTTAAATGTTTTCATCCTCGAAACAGTAATTTTTTTCTTTTGTGCAACAAAGAAACCCTCTTGAAAGATATTTTCGAATAAATGAGTCAGATGATGTTGAGGGAAGCCCAAAAAATTTCTATAAAGAAATAATCAAGATTGAGTGTGAATGAAGCTAAAAAAATTATTGATCAATGTTCAAGTATATTGTTTCACTCACTTCAAACAATGTCTACATGAAACGATTGTATGCGTGATGATAGAGAGAAAAAAAAATTGTGCTCTGTTATGTATCCTTATTGCATTCACTTCCTCTATACTTTAAATTTCGATTAAGTCGTAAATTTATAAATGAATATATCCTATGAGAGCGTTGTAGACAATTTAGAGTGGTACGAGGCACATCCGATAAGACTGCGGAAGACATGTGACAATTTCCTTTTTACCACTCTTCATGATGTTTCCCATAGAATTACTGAAATTTCAAAACAAGTCAGTGCAAAGTGCTCATGAAATATTGATATTTATTTTTGCCACTTGTATGCCAGAGGGAGAGAAACAAAAAATAATGTTTACGAGACTAAGTTTTTGTCAGATTTGATTTAAATTTATAAATATGGGAAGAATATTTGCTTTAAAAACATTTTTTTACATCATTTAGACTTTTGAGTCAATTAGGTGCCATTCATATATAAATAAAGTATATATGATAAACATTTTAATTTATAAATATAAATAACAAACTTCACTATAGAAATTTATACAGTCTGCAGTCCAATTCATCTGGTATTTGTGAGGATACATACACATGCTCTTCATGAATTCATTTTCACTTCATTCGCTTGTATCTGAAGTGGCACTGCATATTTGTTTCTCACTCGTTTTACTAAAAATCAATATATAAATATATTAAAATTTAAACCATGTGCATGCGGTCAAAATGAATATTTAAATTTTAAGTAATGATCGGAAATGGCTTCTTTATAAAAAGTGGTCTACCTACTTTCGTTTCCTTTAATATGACATAGAAGAAGAAATTTAGAATTTCTTGTTGTGCTTAACAGAAGGTATTTTTTTCTTGGAAATTCAAAGAAAGAATCTGAACAATTTTAATTTGAATAAATAGATCACATTCACAAATAAAATTAGATTCTTTGTTTCATTATCACATAC